>CAUYQU010074935.1:0-125822 GCA_963574635.1 Cheracebus regulus
AATCCACCAGGTCCAATGCAGGAGGTGAAATTCTTTCTCATTGTGAGTGACTGTAGTGGCCCTATGTGAAATATATAAGTATTATTTTTAGGGCCTTCACACATTTACTTATAAATTTACACTGGCCTTAAAAATGCCTTATTTATCCACGAAGACAGCACTTCCAAGCTGAAAGAGTCCACAACAGTTGCTGGCATGCAATCTCATTTTTTAAAAAAGGGAATTAGGGCCAAAATAGGTTATGCAATTTGCTCAAAGCCACACAGTGACTCAAGGTCTTGGGGTCAGCCTCTGCCCTGAGCCTGCCGATTGCTTTCTAGGGCTTTCTACAACTTCCACCACCTTTCAGTCCGCACCACTACAATTAGCTTTCAGGAGGGGAGGCTGCTTGGCTCTTTCTTGCCCTCACACCTCTTCCCAGTTCTTGCTGGGGAGCCCTCTGGAAAGCTATAACAGAAATACAGTATACATTATGTCAGTACTCCTTTTCTGTCTTGAACTCATATGTAGTTCCTGCCAGAGAGACGCAAATTGCTCCTAAAGCTCTCGTGGGCCCTCTCTGGGGCTGAAGTCTTTCTAAAGACTTTTTTGCTCTGCAAGAGCAAAATCATCTCAAACTCAAATCTCTCCTGTGTCCCTCTGTCTCTCCAGTAGACCCTGGCATGGAGTGATCTGAAGCAGATTAGTATTCTTGGGGTAGAGAACATAATCTATAATGATAAAAAAAAGGGCTCCTGTGTAAGAGATACGGCCACAAAGAGGCAAGGAACACAATCACACTCGATTCTCTTTAGAGACAAAACCGTTCTAGAACTTGCTTCCCTTTCACCCATCATCAAACTCTCCTGTGGGAGGGGGAAGTTAATTTCAGCAGAAATTGTGCTGTCCCTAGAAGGCAAGTTGCTATAAAAACACTCTTGTTCTGTTCCTTCTCCTGTGTGCCTAGCCAAGCTGAAGTTCAAATATATGCAAAAGAGCCCCAGGTTTCTAAATCAGCGCTTACCAGCAGCCATGCGCTTGACAGCAGAGGAAACACTTCTGCATTTTTCCACCCCATTTCCTTTTACATCAAACACAATTCCCCTACGCTGGGCTGTCTGTCCAGGAGAACGCAAAGATAGAGACCCTCATTTGCGGTGGCGAGGGAGGAACACCTTATTTATTACGTGGAAGAAGAGGCTGTCCTCAGTGGAGGGACAGAAAACCACAACATCAGACAGCTGGTAGGTATGTTTGCCCAGGGCTCTCCCAGGTCCACAGTGAACCTCCGGCACACTAGGGCCCCACAGATTCAACTGGCCGCCTAATTTACAAAGGTAACTTGTGTCACAGTTGCTTAGGATTGCACAGCAACACCTCTCTTGCCCAGAGGCCACTTACCTAGAACCTCGCTTGTCCAGAACTTAGCCAAGTACTCTGGTCCCTGAGAAGTTTAATGAGCTAGTGCATGGCTCAGGTTCCGAAGTGTGGGTACCACACTCACAGGAGAGACCTCACCCAAGGCCAGTGTCATCTTTATGTAATTCTATCCAGCACAACTGTTAGATTTCTTAGCCACTAGTAGATTAGAAATCCCAAGTGTTTAAAAGGTGATAATCAACTTGCTCGTCTGGCAGATGATGAAAAAGAAAGAAACACATCGAAAGTTAATGAATCCATAGCCACCCAGATGTAGACTCCATGTCGAGGTGAATACACCAGCACCTCAGTAGCTTCTCAGGGTTCTCCACAAATAGCCCCATCTATCAGTGAATTCCCAGAAGGATGACTGTCCTTGGCTCCATCATGCCCTTTAGATGGCAGCTTATACATCCAATTCTCAGAAAAAGCTTACTCAGCGGCTTCACTCGAAGCATCCCCAGGCCCTCATTCTGTTCTGCAGCCGCCGCTGTCTCCTTCCCAGCACCCATCCCATGGACCGCTGTGCTGCTTATGAGTCTCCTGTGTTCCACCCCTGCCTACCTCCCACGCACGTGGCATGCAGCTGTATCCTTCTTGCGCATGCTTCACTGTCCATCCTAGCTCTGTGCTTGTCACATGGAAGGTGCTTGATCCATGAATGTTGGATGAATAAAGAAATGTCACCAGGGAAACATTTACATTCCTTGATTACAATACATCACTTTAAAAATACTCCTTTCAATCTACAAGTGCTCCACAGAAAGGCAGGTACAAGGACATTCATTTCTCGGAGGAACAGGAAAGGTGGAAGAAGGTAACCAACATTGATTGAGCAACCGTCATGTACCAGGAGCTTTAATCCTCACAATGATATAGTAAAGTAGGGGTGATGAAGCCTCACTTCACTGACAAAGAAACTGTGGTTGAGTAACTTTCCAGTTTGATGCAATTAGTGGTAAGCTGAGTAGAAGCCTGTGCTCCACATGCCCTGACTTGGATGGGTAAAGCTTTAATTACCCTCACTTAAAGGGTAGCTCATGTGTTGTGAGGGATGCCCAATGGGCCAAAACCAAGAACTGGGTCCCAAGGGGAATAATGGGGATTGGAACAAAACCTTGTAGATTGGGGCTGAGTCAAATCTGAGCGTCAAAACAGAGAGACCAGGTTCAAAGGGCAGACGTAGGATCGTAAAAAGAGAGAATCAAAAGACATGAGTCCCATGAAAACAGGAACTGAGTCACTCTTCAGCCCACTTAAATCTGTCTTCCACCCCCAAACTTTCCCAAAACAGCACTCACTAAGGTCATCAGTGACTTCAACATCATCGGATCAAGGGGTACGATTGTGTCTTTCTCCCCCTCGGCTTATCAGCAGCACTGGCTTTCGAGCATTTCCTCCTTCGTGAATCACTGTTTACCTTTGGCTTCCCGGTCTTCCTCTTACCTATCTGTCTGCTTGATCTCAATCTCATTTGCTCACTTCATCCTCCTCCACCTCAGTCATAAATGTGGGGTTTTTCTAAGATCGATGTGAGACTTCCTCTTTCTCTTTCTCTCTGTCTCTTCTCCCCCTGCGTCCATCCCCCTTCCCTATTAACTCATTTATTCCCGTGACTTTAATTATTATTGACAGATTGATGACTCAAATTTTATTTCACATCCTATACTACACCTCTGAGCTTCAGACTTTATTTTCCAACTGCCTACCTGGCATCGCTACTTGCATATTTCAAGGGAAGCTCAAATTTAATGATTTCCAATACAAGGTCATCATCTTGACCCTCATTTTCTTCATAATCCCAACTTGAGAAGAAACCCATCTACTCACTTGAGCCAGCCAGAAACACAGTACACAGTCTCATGATCTCCCTCTCCCTCAATCCTCAGATGTAAACCTATCCATTTAAAACTTCTAAGCATCTCTAGAGTTTGCCCATATCTCTTTCTCTCTACCCACCATCCCGGTTAAAGAAACTTCTGTTGTTGTAGTTATTTGTTTGTTTCTTTGTTTGCTTGTTGTAGCTGAACCACCCCTGACTAGCCTCTCCACCTCTACTCTTGGGCCCCTCCAATTCCTTCTCTTTGTTGCCATGAGAGACAGCTTTTTAAAATATAAATCTGAGTACATGATCCCAGTCTATATAGAATAAAACTTCAAGTTTTAACATGGTCTACATGTCCCTGCACGATTGACTTCTGCCTTGACCCCGGCTCAATCTACGAGACTGCGGAGTGGCAGGTGGGGCCCCAGCTCCAGGAGTGGCAACTGACCCACGCCTGGACCATCAGAGAACAGAGGGACCTCCTGGGCAATGGCTGTGCCATGGAGACCGTCGCCAAGTCCAAGCCAGGCCACTGGGACTCCATCCCAGTTCTTGGCACTGAGTGGGAAAGAGAATTTCTCCTCCCCCTTTCCTGGGCTAAGTGGGCAGGAAGCTCGTGTGTGATACTGCTGCCCTCTTGCCCACACCGTCTGAAAGCAGAGGCCACACACAGGAAGGCAGCCGGGGCAGGCAGAACGATGCCAGCGGACGGTGCTCAGTGCTGGCACTATGGCGCTTACAGGGCAGAACCACAGACTTTCCCCGTAAAGGGCCAACTAGTGAATCTTCTAGACCTTGTGGGCCATGCCGTCTCTGTAGTGACGCCTCAACTCTGTCCTCCTAGCAAGAAAGTTGCACAGTGTGTAAACAAAAGGGCATGGCTATGTCCAATAAAACTTTGTTTATGGACACTGACGTTTGAATTTCCACACTCTCCAAAAGATTGCTCTTCTGTTGATTGTTTCTCCCCAACCATTTAAGAGGTGTAGGAACCATCCTCCACTGGCCGGACCTCCAGCAGGCAGAGGCCAGATTTGGCTCGCAGGCTGTCACAAGCTGCACCTGCCACTCACTCTGGGCTTTAAGAAATGAAGCCTGAACATTCTCTCTCTCTCTCTCTCTCTCTCTCTCTCTCTCTCTCTGTCTCTGGCTTAAGTCAATTCTGGGTATTTTATTTTTCTGTCACATGAGAATGAAAGAGTCCTGAACTTCTTATTCTACATGTTTAGTATCAGGGATTTAGTTTCTCTCTTTGCTTAAACAGCTAAGAAATCTAAAAACAACAACAACAACAACAACAAACGAATAGAAATGAATGCTTAAGCAACTCTTTTCTCATTTGCTAAGATTTAAAAAGAGTTGGATAATACCTTAGCTGGTAAACTGTGATGAAGCTGGGACTGAATGCATGTTTCAACACTAATATGAACAATTCATACTTAGAAACACCAACACACTTAGTTATAAATTTACTAAATTAAAAGCCTAGAATTTGAGAAAAAGAATTTATTTTAAAATGTCTTATTTGGGTTTCATACTTCCAGGTTGATCACCCAGAACTAGAAAATGTATTAGACTTTACTAGTAATATTTTTGTCATTGCCATAGGTGGAGTTTATTACCAATGCAGAATACATTAGTTAAAAGTGTCTCAACAATACTTTCATCCATTTACTCCACATTCAAGTTGTCTGTGTCAACTCTCCATTTCTCTTTCTTTCTGTCCATTACCTCTTTTTGGTCATTATGTTGGTTTGGGATATTTTAAAAAACTCATCTTTTAATTTAAAATAGCAACAAGGATAAATGAACAAATAATTCTGATTAATTAATCTCTATGCCAATAATTAATACACTGCAATATTGAAACACATGCTTAAAATTTCTTTTGAGAAGAGAAAATTTATTTTTGCTTTCACAATGCACATCCTGAAGTGGATTAAGATGTGCAAACTCATGATGAAAGGAGATTTAGGTCTTGTACTGAAAAGTTAGCAGAGCATGAACTTTAGTATTTGGACTACTCCTATATAATAAAGAACTTTAATAGTAGACTCAGTGGGCCCAAGGATTTTTGTGGATCCTGAAGTTTTTGCCGTATTGATCTCAAAAACTTAGAAAGTTACCAGCAGGGAAAATGTCCACTTTCATCTTGACCTCACCAGCATTATATAAACACACATTTTATATATATAATATATTTACATATTTATTTATGTATATTACTAAAAAGTAATTTAAGCTTCCTCTTCTCTGATTCCTAAGAAAGAAAAATATTTTTTATCTCTATTTGTTTTATTCCTATTTAACATACACATTTTATGTCCATTTACTATAATTATTATTATATTTTGAGACAGGGTCTCACTCTGTCACCCAGGTTGGAGTGCAGTGGCATAAACTCAGCTCATTGCAGTTTTCACATCCCAGCCTCAAATTATCCATCCTCCCATGTCAGCCTCCCAAGTATCTGTGACACAGGCACCCACCACCATGCCCAGCTAATTTATTTTTGTATTTTTTGGTTTCACTATGTTGCCCAGGCTGGTCTTGAAGTCCTGAGCTCAGGCGATCCATCTGCTCCAGCCTCCCAAAGCACTGGCATTACAGGCATGCGCCCCCATGCCCAGCCTCGTGTCCATTTATTTTGAGGCCTTTTACTTCACTCTTCACTGTCATTTATAATTTGGTTTATATTACTCTCTAGTTATCATTCTCTGCTATCTTTTCCCATCACAACTTTTAAAAATATATGGATTATTTGGCCAGGTGCGGTGGCTCATGCCTGTAATCTCAGTACTTTGGGAGGCCAAGGCAGGCGGATCACGAGGTCAAGAGATCAAGACCATCCTGGCCAACATGGTGAAGCCCCATTTCTGCTAAAAATACAAAAATTAGCTGGGTGTGGTGGCATGCGCCTGTAGTCCCAGCTTCTTGAAAGGCTGAGACAGGAGAATCGCTTGAACCTGGGAGGCAGAGGTTGCAGTGAGTCGAAATCGCTCCACTGCACTCCAGCCTGGTGACAGAATGAAACTCCGTCTCTAAACAAACAAACAAACAAAATAAAATAAAATATATGGAGTATGTTCCATTTCCTTTTATAGTTTTGTCTTAGATAGGTGTTAAATACCTTTTGAATACTACATTTACTTTAAGCCCTTTCAAATAGATTACTGTAATTTATATACCTAACTAATCAAAAATATTAAGGCTCCTGTTGAGTTGGTAATTGACATTGCATTATGTGTGCATTTTTCCTCACCTCTATTAGTTTCATTGTAAATTCTGACAGCTCTGTGATTTTTATTTCATCTACAGCTAAACATTTTAAATGATTTATTTAGTATTTTTATGAGAAATAGGCTGTGCAATTTCATTAGCATTTAGTCTCCCATAGTTTTCCAAGAAGTCTGAAAAAGTGCTCCCACTCTTACCCAAGAAGAGAAATAAATATCCAGTTTTAATGTACTAATTAATACCATGGTTTCCATCTTAAATATGGAGTAGGCAAGAGATGCACGCTTCTCGTAAATTCTAAGTGACTTGTATTCTTTATCAATCAAATGTATTTGACTACGAAGTGATATCTGCTAGGAACTAACTTTCTGTTGTTTCATTTCATGCAGGTTTAGACACGGCAAGGAGATGGCAGAGCACACACCCTCCTGAGGCGCACCACAGTTATCCATCCAAACCTACTTCTAGATCTTACCCAAGGGGAACTAGTCAAGGCCGGAAACACTGATGAAAAGCATCACTGTGCTAAGTTTTTGGAGTCTGATGAGATAAAAGAGTGTTTAGAGAAACATGTCACCTCCTTCTTTTTTAACCAGTGGTCAATGGGTAAACAAAAGGTGGTATAGCCACACAATGGAGTACTACACAGTAGTGAAAAGAAACAAGCTACTGATAAATGCAGAAACATGGATGGAAATTTTTGAGCTGAGTGACAAAAGCCAAACACAAAATGCTTCACACTAAACGATTCTTTTTGAAATCTAGATTCTTTTTGAAATTATAAAAAATAGAAACTATTCTATATGACATCAGATAGGTCAGTAGTTGTGTGAGGCCACAGGCAGAGGCAGAGAGTTTTGCAAAGTAGCATGGAAATCTCTCAGCGGTGATGGAAACAACCTGTGCCTCGATTGTGGTGGTGTCACAGTGCCACAGCACATTGAATGGACACTCTAAATAGTGCAGCCTTTTGCTTGTAAACTGTACCTCCATTAAGTTGAAGATAAATGGCTAATAAGTACATTAACAAAGCTTGATGCCATTAGACAAAAAAGAAATGAAAAAACAAGATAAAACCATTTCATGCCTGAATTTTATTGCATAGAAATTTAATTTTAAAAGTGTAGATCTTTTAAAGGAATGTAAATAAAATTTTTATTTAAATTAGAAACAAAACACTCAAAGATTCTACTTGGAAATGTGTGAAATAGTATTACAGATTATTCAGTTAGCATTGTATGGAAATACTGTAAGTGTCCTTCAGTAGGAAGCCAGGTAAATAAATTAACTTAAACTTAATAGAGGCATGGTTACATACAATAAGCTGGATCTATTTAGAGTGTCCTAGATAGATAGATAGATAGATAGATAGATAGATAGATAGATGATAGATAGGCAGCAGAGAGAGAATGTGTGTGTGTGTGTGTGTGAGAGAGAGAGAGAGAGAAGAAAAAGAAAGAAGAAAGAAAGAAAAAGAAAAGAAAGGAAGGAAGGAAGGAAAGAAGGAAGGGAGAGAAATAATATACCAGGCAACAAACAATGAGTAACACTTGAGTATTGATATGGAATTACCTCCAGGATATATTATTACATATTTTTTAAGTGCAGAAAGAACGCTATGTATATAGAGACTATCTCTGGAAGAACTCACCTATGATTTGAATGTCCTCTTCAAAACTCATGTTGAAACGTAATTTCCAATGTAGCAGTATTAAGAAGTCAATGGATTAGATTAATAAATCAATGTGCTATAACGAGAGTGAGGCTGGTGGCTTTCTAAGAAGAAGAGAATCTGAGCTAGCACGCTGTGTAGCATGCTCCGCCCCCTTACCATGAGATGCCCTGCGCCACCTCGGGACTCCGCAGAGGGCCCCACCAGCAAGAAGGTGCCCAGCAGATGCAGTCCCCCAATCCTGTAGCTCTCAGCCTCCACAAATGCTAGAAATAAATTCCTTTTCTTTATAAGTTACTTAGTTCCAGGTATGCTGTTATAAGAAACAGCAAACTTAAATTCACAAGAAGCTGATGAGCATGATCGTCTTCAATGATGGCTGGAGATGGAATGGGGCTTTTCACTGTACAGTTTTAAAACTAATTTTGAGCCAGGTGAATTCAGCATTCAAAATTTAAATGAAGTGAAATTAATAAAACGTGGACACAAACAGAAGCAGGTGACTTTTCTCAAGGGTCGATCTCATTCACTGGTTCCAAGGCAAGCCTTGGTAGTGACGCCCTGTTCCCTTCCTCCTCCTTCCTGGCACCCTTAGACGCTCTGCTTGGATGCCCACCCCTTCAGTACCCTCACTGCCCACTGCAACTGCCTGAAGGATAAGCACTATCCTGCAATCCTCCTTCCACAGACACCTTTCAGATCCGTGGCACACAAACTTTTTACTTGGTGTCTGCCTACGAAATATGTGAAAATAAAAAGACATCAATGGGAAGACGATGTGAAGATTTAATATTATAAGGGGGCACAGAAAATATTGTAAAGATATCAATACTTCCCAAATATTCCAGTAGATCTTTAAAATTTTCAACTAAAACCCCACTCAGATCAGAGGTCTCCCTCATCACTCCCAAGAATCTTTTCCTTGGTAAGGCTGCCAAGGGCATTTCATTTGCTGGAGTTCACTGAGTTATCTGCAGCTTTGGATAAGGCTGATTGATGGCTCCTCTTCCCTTTGATCTAGGATCATCATATCCCTCCCTTTTGGTGCCTCTGCTCCTTCCTTATCTCCTGGGTCTCTTCCCTTTGTAGGGCCCCAGGACTCAAGACTCAATTCTCTTCTCCTTGCCATTTACGTTCTCTTCTAATCTGTTTATGACCTGGCTTAATCTCAAGACTTTAAATAGCAACCATATATTGATAATCCCAATGTTTACCTCTTGCCTGAATCTCTCTCCTGAAGCTCCATGTCCAATTATTTGCTCAATACCTCCACTTGAAAGTCTAAAAAGTACCTCAAACACAGGAGACTCTTGGGCTTTCTCCTTCCAAATCTCTCCTGCCTCCCTGTTTTTATCTCAGTGAAGTCTCATCACCAAGCTGCGGATCCAAACCTTGGGGTCACCCTTGGCTTGTCCGTTCCTCATGCCTCCGATGTGATCTGTCAAGAATTCATGTCAGCTCTTTCTCCAAAGTACAAGCAGAATCCCATCACACTGCTCCGGCTGCTGCACAGCTACAAGCCAGCCCTTCGTCTCACCTGAACTCTGGCAGCAGCCTCTTATCTGCCTTACTTTCCTGTTGTACACGGCTGGAAGAAGGATCCCACTAAGACGGAGTTGATGATGCATGGCATTTGTCTGTTACAGTCTTCCAGTTTTTTCCCATCCATTTTTTGTTTGTGTGTTTTTTGAGACAGGGCCTCAGCTGTCACCCAGGCTGGAGTGCCGTGGCACAATCATGTCCCTCTGTAACCTAGGTCTTTGGGGTTCAAGCGATCCTCCTCCCTCAGCTCCCAGAGTAACTGGGACTTCAGGAATGTACCATCACACCCGGATTATTTTTTATTATTATTTTTTGTAGAAACAGGGTCTCGCTATGTTACCCAGGCAGGTCTCAAATTCCTGGGCTCAGTGATCCTCCAGCCTCAGCTTCCCAAAGAGCTGGGATTACAAGTGTAAACCACTGTGCCCAGCCCCCATCTATTTTTTAATAGACGCTGAAAACATTACAATAGTCTGCCACGGCCCTACTAGACCCCTCCCCTATGCAGTCCCCTTCCCCTCTCCCACGCCCCCTTCGCTGAGCCACACCGGCCTCCCTGCAGCTCTCTAGGTAAACAAGGCGGAGTCCCGCATCTTGGGAAGGCTGCTGCCCCCAGACACACTGGCATTCTGTGAGCCCCTCCCCAAGCATCTCATTTAGGAGGCTTTGGTCTCTGCGACCCTTTCTTACTTCACTTTTCTGCAAACACCTATCCCATAATATCTATGATTACTGGCTGTTCACTGGCAGTTTTTTACCCACTGAAATACGTGCTGGGCAGTATTTTAACAATTTGGGGACTGGACGGCAAGCAATGCCAAAGTCTCTTGACCAAGTGCACACGTGCACATGTGACTGAGGCATTCATTACACAAACTAAACAACTTCACCTTGAACTGGAATAAGCTCAAGGCCATTTCCCGCTCACTTTCCTCTCTAACCCCAAACAAGGTCTGGAAACAAGGCAAAGGTCTGTTCTGCACACGTCCACGCCCCACAGCTCCTGTGAGAGGTGACACCTCGATGAGCATTCCTAGCCATTGTGAGTCGGACCAGAAGAGCATCCAGGTTACCTCTGGAGATAAAAAGGACTTAGTGGCTTCTGTGAATGAACATCCTGGAGGACAGAGCCTCCTGGGGTGGCTCCTGGGTCAAGCTAGCCATCTGTTCAAGGCAGAGGCACAACTGCTGTGCTCTGTGTCAGGCAATGTGTCAGCGTCAGAACCCCAGGCTTGGAGATGACTTGGGCAGGAGCCCCCACAGGGGATTCGGCTGGCTGGAGTTCGCCACCAAGCAGAGGCTCTCCATCTCCAGAACAGTCTCCCTGCTGTCCCATCCCCTGAGGAGCCTTTGGTCCTGCGCAAGATCTGGCCCTGACCAGCGCTGCTCCTTGAAACTGTCCCATGACACAGAATTTATCTTCATGTTGACCTAAAGCTTGGGGTCTTTGGGTCTCCGAAAGCCAAGCAGAGGCCTCACCTGAGTGAACACAGCCAGCTGAGCTCCTTGGTCCTGCCGCGTGGAGCCACCAGGGTGGGTGAAGGCAGCTTCCCTTCCCGGCTCTGCAGCTCGGGGGCGAGTGTTTCCTCTGGAAGATGGGAGCTCGCCAGGAACACTCGGCCTCTGTGAGGTCACCCTCGGGTCAGACGGGTTGTGGAGTTGGGTGTCCGGGCACCTGTGGGGCACTTCTCTGAGAACCTCTTAGACTGCGTCAAAGGGCCAGGTCTGCTGATTCCACTTCTTGGAGAGTGAATCACATCTGGTGGCCTGGAGGAATGCTGATGTGTCCCCTCCTGCGAACCCGAGGCTGGCACTTCTCCCATACACTCCTGTGAGCCCCGCGCAGCCAGAGCAGGAGGTCCGAGTCCGCTGAGGCCGTGGGGAGCAGGGCGGGCTTGGCTGAGGCCAGCGTGGAGACCCCGAGTCCACGGGAGGGACCGCTGCGCCCGGGCAGGCCGGCCAGGCGCCCCTCGCACAGTCCGCGGAAACCCTAGCACAGAAACACCCATTAGAGAGGAGGGGAGGGCGACCTCAGGGCTCCGCTGCAGGGTCACCGGCTCAGGACCTGGTCCTGATGGTGGGGCTGGGCGCTCACGCCGCTGTTGCGTCCGGCTCCGAGGGCCGAAGCACCTGGCAGTTCCCTGCCGCCCACGGAGGGGGGACCCCAGCTAGATTCCCGGGCGACTTGTGCAATCTCTCACTTCTGAGGCAGGTGCTGGGCAAAGCCACTGCAGACCACCTAATAATTTGGAAAAGAAATTCGAGAAACATCCCCAAAATCAGAAAAGGAAAGGGAGCAAAAGCATCCAATACCCGCCTCCACCCCCCAGCACACCCCCATCCTGCGGAAATCAGGGGAGACTCACCCCTCCTTGGCCAGTGTGGCCTCCAAGTCCTCAATTAAAACGGAAAGATTTAAAAGAAAGAAAGAAGTTCCTTGGCGTGGGGTGTGGGGAGAGCCAAACTGGTGAAACAAAGCAGTGAGACACCGAAGCTTACTAGCAAAGGCCCAGTGAAGAGCCAGGCAGTGAACTCTGGCCACAGCGGAACTCACTGTCTCCCCGAGCACGGCCTCGGAGGCTGAGGCCTGGAAGGCAGGCCGCGTCCTGCGGGCTCCGGCAGAGCCCTGTAAAATGCCCCTGGTCCTGGCCCAGCGCCCGGGATCCGCCCGCGCGCAGTCTCGGCAACGCCCTCCCAGCGCTGGAACTCTTCCGGGCCAGGCCCGAAGGCCACGCGCAAGCACGCAGCTCGCGGTCACCTCCACCTGCTCTGAAACCCCAGGGTCAGCCCGGGATCAGAGGCGCCCCACCCCACCCCAACCCCCCCGAAACCCAACCCGGGGCCACACACCACACACAAAAACAGAAGGGACGAAATAGGCCCCCGGCCCCGGCCCCCACCCCCCCCCACCCCCACCCCACCCCACGTGAAGGGACGCAGGGTCCACAGCGACGCTGAAGAACGCAGTCGGGAGCTATTTGCGCAGGGGCGCTGGCCCCGAAGCCCCCCAGCCCTCGCAGGACAGGCCAATTCATCCCCCGCATTGGGACCTGCGCAGCCCTTTTCCCCTCGCCGCTGCTGCAGCAAATAGCAGTTCTTTTGAAGGAAGGAACAGTGTGGTCCTCAAAGTTCATAATGAGAAATCTTGCAGAAAAGTCATAGCTGCTAAGCGGCGCCATTTGAGGCTAAAGGATTCTTCTTAAAACAATAATAACTAATTCTATGTTTCGATTGTTCATATGACGACCAACTGAAGGAGAAATCTAATGGGCTGGACTTCAGGCTTTATCTTTTTTCTATCTGCATATACAGAGCTGCTCATACAACTTCCAGAAAAAGGAAAGAAGAGCAACCCTTTAAGAGTTTATATAGGCAACGTTTCAGCTGGAAAAAACGCCTGCGCTCAATGGTTCTCTCAAGAGCCCAGCATGTCCCGGGTGCTGTCCTTGCATTACTTCAAGCCAAAGCAATCCTGTGTGCAAACATGTGTCCCAGTCCACAGAGGATCATGCGAGCCTGCTGCTTGGAGAGATTGAAATAATATCATGTGCTCAAAGCCGCAGTTGATGGCAAATGGCCCTGGCATTTTTGGGGCCCTGTTCATTTGGTTACTCCATGTTATCTCTCACTCTCCGCCGCTAATACATTCAATGAGTGTGTGTACAACGTACATGTTATAGAAATATATAATGTATGATAATATAATGTATGCATGTTTACATATTAAACATAAAATAATTTAATCTTAAGCATACATAAAATATATCATTTAAATATTTAACAAGGGGTTGACTACTTTATTGTATACCTTTTAAGGGGTGTTGTGATATGATGACAAACAACCCACACCTCCTGTGAGCCTAATGAGGGGGTGTTTCTCTCTCTACACACCCATCGTCAAAATGCAACCTAGGAGTCCAGCCCAAGGGGCTACGCCCCTCCCTCTGGGCCCAGGCTGGCCAAGAAGTGGGAGGGGGAAATGACCTGGGGAGGCATGGCCTGGTTCTGGGAGCCTCTGACCCAGAGTGACAGGAGTCCTTCCATCGGCAGGTTTTGCAAGCCTACGGCTAACTTCCAAGGACCACCAAGCACCATCCACCAATGGGGAGAAAAACCAGATGCTTCTGGTCACAGAAACAGTCTACACTGCTCCTTTAGGCTACAATTAACTGGCCTCAGTGAGATTACTAAGAAGGAAAGGCAGTGCACACCTGCCAAATGATCTTAGCAGGTGACAAAACTAAATGCCATGATGTCAGAACATCTCCCTAATCTCCAATGACACAGCAATTTCCCTAAATGCAGGCACTGACGATTCTAATGCTTGTGTCACCACTAACTAGTTAAGTTTGATGTTTATTTTAACAGTGGATAACAAATATCCTTTTTATGGTGTTGAGAAACCAGTGAAATTGATGATTATGGGAGAGTAGAAAGATTTCTAATCTTACACACACACACACACACACACACACACACCTGGTCAGCTTAGGTGACTTTTTGTAGGTTAACTATAAGTTCTGCAAGGGCAGGAACTGATGAGTGACCTTGTATCCCCTGCCACCTCCGGCTCTTGATAAATGAGTGTTAAGTAAATGCCATTTACTCCAATTCTTGGTTTTAATAAAATAGCCAACAACCCTGAAAGCACCTATGTGTTTAATTTTATTAATAAAATATTTTTATCAATCCTTTGTCTCTTTCTGAAACAATTAATTTGGACAAGGTGCTTACCTTGTCATCTAAAAAATGGCAAAGAACTACCTGTCAGGTCCCTCCCAGGTCTGTTTCAATGACTCAGGTTTTGTGAGCTCAGTTCTTCGAAAGTAACAACTGCAAGAATTTCTGCTGAGTTTTTGGAGGGGCCCTAGAAACTCGAATTTTCCATTCAATTGCAGAAATAGAACACCAATTTGCTTTGGATTTCTCTAGTCCTGTCATTTTTAACCTACAATATTTTTGATCTTGCAGACCCTCCAGATCTTCTGCCATCTAAAAATGCCACTTGGACTCTAACTTCTGAAAACCTCCTCTCAAAAGTGATTGAAGTACAGGTGAAAGCTTCATTCTCTCTGTTTATATTCCTTGTGAAAAAAAAAAATTGTGACAAAATTTTCTCAGTTGGTGACCTTTCTTGAATTTCTCCTTAGAAGAATATAAGCTTGAGAATAGGTCTTTGCTCCAGGGCCTTTATTACATAAGGCGAGACATAGTTACAATAATTAAAATAATGAAATCAGACATAGCTAAAATGCTTCAAAATGTCACTTTGGTTGTGTTTTGAAGCTAAAATGCTTCAAAATGTCACTTTGGTTGTGTCCTGGTAAGCATTCATTCTTACTTATTATAAATTTGTTTATAGATAAATTAGCCTGACAAAACTTGCTGCGTTGACTCCAGCCACCTTCCTAAACCCCCATCCCCTACCCCTGATTACCTGCAAAGCCAGTGAGAGGTCAGCTCATGGAACATGGCCATTCCACATGTACCATAAATTAATGGGCAGTTCCTTCGTTCTGCAATAGGACTGAATTTACTCCAGGAATGTTTAATTGGTTTTTAGAAAGTCTTCCTATTAGGATAATCATGAGCTGTGATAAATATTTGTGCTTGAATATTACTCCATATCTGAAATATGCAATTTGAAGAGAAGTATCATGATATATAATGTATTATAGCCTCTGGACAAAAATCTGTCAACAAAAACACATGTACACACATAATGAGATGAGAGAGATGAGTTAAGAAAGAAAGATAAGGAGAGGAGAAAGCAGAGATAGGAGGCATGCTTATAACAAAGTGGCCCTACCATGACTTAACCAGGAGAGACAAGAGCTGCAAACTCTAATGCCTGCAGTGACCTCACAGGCCTATGAACAAGAGAATCAGGATGGCAGCTCTAGCGTGAACTGGAGATCAAATGTACCTCTAAGGGGGATGGTTACCATTTAGCCACTTACCATCTTCCATGAAAGCAGACACAGTTGGCCAACAATTCCCAGTTTTCAAGAGAAACACAAAATCTACATTTGAAATGTAAAATCTTCTGATTTTTAAATGTTGCCATTAATTAAATTCCTAGGCTACAGACCTATCTGGCATGTTACTGTGCTGAATGCTGTAGGTAACTGTAACATAATGGTAAATATTTGTATATCTAAACATAGAAAAAATACAGTAAAAAGATGGTATTATAATCTTATGACGCCACTATTGTATATGGGTTCCATTGTTTACTGAAATGTCATTATGTGGCACATGACCAGCTGGAGTCATAAAGAATGTAGCCTTTTCAGATTGGCTTCTTTCACCTAGCAACATGTACTTAAGCATCCTCCATCTCTCTTCATGGCTTGATAGCACATTTCTTTTCAGCACAGATTAACAATCCACTGTCTGCATAGTTTATTTATCCACTCATCCACGCAAGGGCATCTTAGCTGATTCTAAGTTAGGGAAATTATGAATAAAGCTGCTATAAATATTCATGAGCAGATTTACGTGGACAACAGTGTTCAACTCAATTGGGTAAGTACCAAAGAGAGAAATCACTGGATCATATGGTAAGAGTATTTACACTTTTATAGGAAACTGCTAAGTTACCTTCCTAAGTGGCTGTACCATTGTGCCTTCCCATCAGCAAGGAATGAGACTTTCTGTTGCTTCACATCCTCATCGGAATTTGATGTTGTCCCTGATCAGAATTTTTTCCATTCTAATAGATGTGTAGTAATATCTCACTATTGCTTTAATTTGCAATTTCCAAATAACATATGATGTTGAACATCTTTTTATATGCTTTTTTGCCGTTGCTGTATCTTCCTTGATGAGGTTTATGTGTAGGGCTTTGGCCCATTTAAAAATCAGCTTATTTATTCTCTTACTATTAAGTTTTAAGCATTTAGTTTTTTGTATATTTTTACAACAATCCTTTATCAAATGTTTATTTTGTAAACTTTTCTCCAGTATATGGCTTGTCTTCTTCTCTTGACTTTGACCTTCTGAGAGCTGAAGTTTTTAATTTTAATAAACTCTAGCTTATAAATTATTTATTTCATGGATTGTGCCTTCAGTTTTGCACTGAAAAAGTCATTGTCATATCTAAGGTCGTCTAGGTTTTCTCCTGCATTATCTCCTAGGTGTTTTATAGTTTTGCATTTTACATTTGTACGTACGATCAGTTTTGAGTTAATTTTTATGAAGTGTGTAAGGTTTGTTTCTACATTTATTTTTTGCATGCGGATGTCCATTTGTTCCAACAATATTGGTTGAAAAGACTATATTTCTCTATTGTATTGTTTTTCTCTTTTGTCAAAGATCCGTTGACTAAATTTATGTGTGTCAATTTCTGATCTCTCTGTTCCATTGATATATTCGTCTATTCTTTCACCAATACCACACCGTCCTGACTACTCTAGTTGTATACGTCTTGAAGTCAGGTAGTGCCAATCCTCCAATTTTGTTCTTCTCCAATATTGAGATGGCTATTCTGGGTCTTTTGCTTGCCCATATAAAGTTTAGAATCATTTAGTCAATATTTAAAAAATAACCTCCTGAAATTTTGACTGGGATTAATCTACAGATCAAGTTGGGAAGAAGTGACATTTCACATTATGAGTCTCCCTGACCATGAACACAAACTATTGCTCCATTTATTTAGTTATTTGATATATTTCACCAGCATTTGTTGGTTTTTTCTTGTAGATCTTATATATACGTTCTTATATTTATACTTCTGTATTCCATTTGAGGGTGTTAAAGTAAATGGTAATGTGTTTTTAATTTCGAATTCCCTAGTTCTTTGCTGGTATATAGGAAAGTGATTGGCCTTTGTATATTAAACTTGTATCCTGCAAACTTGCTATAACTGCTCATTAGTTATAAAAGCTTTTTTGTTGGTTCTTTGGATTTTCTAAGAGATAATTAATTATGTTATCAGTGAACAAACACAGCTTTATTTCTTCCCTCTCAATCAGTATTCGTTTTATTTATTTTCCGTGTGTTACTGCATTAGCTAGGATTTCTAATACAAAGTTGAAAAGCACTGGTGAAAACCAACATCGTTGCTTTGTTCCTATTTTTAGCTGTAGGTTTTTGTAGCTCTTCCTTATTAAGTTGAAGAAATCCCCCTCTATTCCTAGTTTGCTGAGAATTTTTATCATGAATGGGTATAGGAATTTGTCTAATGTTTTCTTCTGTATATATTGATATGATCATGTAAGGTTTGTATCTACATTTATTTTTTGCATGCGGATGTCCATTTGTTCCAACAATATTTGTTGAAAAGACTATATTTCTCTATTGTATTGTTTTTCTTTTTTGTCAAAGATCAGTTGCCTAAATTTATGTGTGTCAATTTCTGATCTCTCTCTTCCATTGATATATTCATCTATTCTTTCACCAATACCACACAGTCCAGACTACTCTAGCTGTATATGTCTTGAAGTCAGGTAGTGCCAATCCTCCAATTTTGTTGATTGATCTGTTGATGTGATGGACTGCATTAATTGATTTTTCAAATGTTGAACATAGCATTTTGTATAATTCAATTGTCTCTCTTTTCTCAACATAGCAATTATATCCTTTTATAACTTTTTAAAATCAGTTGCCCTAGATTTTTCCTTCCAACACTTTGGGAGGCCAAGGGGGGTGGATCACTTCAAACCAGCAGTTTGAGACCAGCCTGGGCAAGAGAGCAAGGCTCTACAAAACATAACAAAAAATTTTAAAAGTCCAGGCATGGTGGCATGTGCCTGTAGTCCCAGCTACTCAGGAGGCTGAAATGAGAGGATCGCTTGAGCCTGTAAGTTTGAGGCTGCAGTGGGCTGTGATTGTGTCATTTCACTTCTGCCTAGAAGGCCATTAGACCTTACCTCTAAACTAAATTAATTAATAAATAAAAAGAAAGGAAGAAAAGAAGAGCAAGGGCAGCAAATAGAAAATAGTAATAACTATGGTAAGTGGGCGAAGGACATGAACAGACACTTTTCAAAAGAAGACATGTATGAGGCCAACAAACATGAAAAAACGCTCATCATCACTGGTTATTAGAGAAATGCAAATCAAAACCACATTGAGATACCATCTCACGCCAGTTAGAATGGCGATCTTTATAAAATTCTGAAGACAACAGATGCTGGAGAGGATGTGGAGAAATAGGAACACTTTTACACTGTTGGTGGGAGTGTAAATTAGTTCAACCATTGTGGAAGACAGTGTGGAGATTCCTCAAGGACCTAGAAATAGGAATTCCAATTGACCCATCAATCCCATTACTGGGTATATATCCAAAGGATTATAAATTGTTCTATTATAAAGACACATGCACATGTATGTTCATTGTGGCACTGTTTACAATAGCAAAAACCTGGAACCAACCCAAATGCCCATTGATGATAGACTGGACAGGGAAAATGTGGCACATATACACCATGGAATACTATGCAGCCATAAGAAAACGATGAGTTTGTGTCCTTTGTAGGGACACGGATGAACCTGGAAACCATCATTCTCAGCAAACTGACACAAGAACAGAAAATCAAACACCACATTTTCTCACTCATAGGCAGGGTGTTGAACAATGAGAACACATGGACACAGGCAGGGGAGCATCACATACTGGGGTCTGTTGTGGGGGGAATAGGGGAGGGACAGCAGGGGGTAGGGAGTTGGGGAGGATAACATGGGGAGAAATGCCAGATATAGGTGACAGGGGGATGGAGACAACAAACCACATTGCCATGTAGGTACCTATGCAACAATCCTGCATGATCTGCACATGTACCCAAGAACCTAAAGTGCAACTATATATATATATATATATAACTATGGTAGATATTAATCCAACTATGTCAATAATTACCTTAAATGTCAGTGGCTTAAATATACTACAATGGACTAAATGTTTATGTACCCCCAAAATGCACATGATGAAATGTAAACTCACAAAATGATGTTATTAGGAGGGAGTATCTTTGGGAGAGGATTATGTCATGAGGGTGGAGCCCTTACAAATGGGGTTACTGCCATAAGAGACCTCAGAGAGCTGACTTGTTTCTTCCGCCATGTGAGGGCACTGTGAAATTATGGCCATCTATGAGAAAGTGGGCCCTTATCAGGCACCAAATCTGCACATACCTTGATCTTGGATTTTCCAGCTTCCACAACTGTAGGAAATAAATTTCTGTTGTTTACAAGCAAACCATCTCATGGTGTCTTGTCAGAGAAGCCCAAACAGAATAAGACATATACCTGTTCACTCCATTCTCTTCTTGCTTGCATGATTTCTGAGGATACGTTGAATATAATTCTAATTTTCTCTATAGGTATTTTCTTATGGCTCCTAAGTGTTTTTTTCCTTTAGCTTCATCTAAGAATTTTTCTTTAATCTTTGATTTTCTGAAGTTTGAATATGATATGCCTAAATATGATTTGTTTGTTTGAATTTTCTTAGCATATATCTTCTTGATGTTATCTGAGCTTCCTGAATCTGTGATTTGTTATCTGACATTAATTTGAAGGAATTTTCAGTATTATTGCTTTAAATATTGCCTCTGCTCTTTCTCTTTCATCTACTTACAGTATTCCCATAATTACATGTAATTATCCCACAGTTCCTGAAAATTTTGTTTTGTTCTTTTTGTCCTTTTTCTTTTTGCTTCTTAATTTTGGCCGTTTTTGTTTACATATCTCCAAGCTCAGAAATTCTTTCCTCAAGCGTGTTCAGCCCACTAATGTGTACTTCAAAAGCATTCTACATTTCTTTTACAGTGTTTTTAATCTCTAGAATTTTTAAATTCTTTCTTAAAACTTCCAGTTCTCAGGAATTCAAGACTAGCCTGGGCAACACAGTGAAACTCTATCTGTACAAAAAATTAGCTAGGTGTGGTGGTGCATTCCTGTAGTCAGAGCTACTCAGGAGGCTGAGATGGGTGGATCACCTGAGCCCAGGTGGTCGAGGTTGCAGTGAGCTGAGATCATGCCACTGTATTCTGGATTGGGCCGACCTATTTCAAAATGGTTCCTCTTCTCCTCCCGCTGCCAGAAGCATGATGAGATTTTCCCCCTAATATTTGTTGTAAGGATCTGGCAGAACTCCAGGAGGTAACGCTCTCAAGTGTCTCATACTACCCTGCCCCATGACTGAGCTCCGCTGGAGTTCTTAACTTGCAGAGCTGCCCACAGTGAGCCTCCCGCAATGTCTCAATTACAGGGTAAACTTTCCCATCCGGCACTGGGTCCTTGGAGGTTTCTGTCTGCTGGTTTCTGTTCTTGAAGGTTGTGCTTCTGTGTCTGCCTGTCTCTCCAATTTGGGGGACAGTGGTGTGCCCTATGACCTTAGTTCTCTGAAATATCTAAGAAGAGGTGTTAATTTTTCAGCTTGCTCAGCTTTCTAGTTGTTGCTAGAATGGAGTGCCGATTGTGCTTACGGTGACACGTAACCCTCAACCCTAGAGATGATGAAGCATACAAAGGAAAAACAGTTCCACAGTTTTCTGTCCACACATTATTCCTTGAAGAAGCTGCTTCTTCCACATTCAGCTAGAGGTGAGTCTCAACTCAGAGTTCAAGGAAAATGACTTCCCTCAAGGAGAAGGAATAAACAGTCTCAGAAACCATGAGAGGCTGCCCCCAGGAGTGCCCTTGAACAGGGCCACAGTTACCTTGCAGAAATAGGTAACGCATGCTCCTAGTACAAAATCTCAACAGTAGAGATGGACACAATATTGAAACACAAGTCTCCCTCCAAACCCCTGACTCCCAGCTACCTAGTTCTCCTCCCTAGAGGCAAAGCTGTTACCAGATTCTTATGTCTCCTTAACATATATTCTTAGAAGAGCTATCAAGTGAACATGTGTTTAAATGAAAACCTATTTTAGAAGTGCATTTTCTTAAAGAACTTTATGGTTGGAAGGAATCTGTGTCAGTCCTTAATTCACAGCCTCCATTAGTACTTACTGCTCTTGCACAAAAAGCTTTCTAAAGATAAAAAGAGCCCTTTCCACTCTGAAATAGCTTATTCTACTTTTATATAGGTCTAGTAGTTTACAAAACCTAGTTTTTGAAAGTCTAAAATCTGCCACTATGTATTTTTCCTAATCAATCTTTGCTTTGACCTCTAAGCCAGAGAAAACAGGTGGTCAAATGCCTTTTGCCTAAGATGGAACTTAGAATATTTCAAGCCCTCATATCTTCACCCTGCCCAATAACCTGTTTCTCCTCCCCTGCCACAAAGCACTGGGTTTTAGGAAATTCAGAGCCATGTTCCTTATAGACAAGACTAAACTCTTATTCAACATACTCAGAAACTTCTTCTAAGAGGATAATCACTCATCAACAGAAAAAAAAGTTTCTCATGTACAGCTGGCAAAAGGATGAAACCATCTGTGTTATTAAAATTGACAGACACGAGATTTATTAAGGGAAATACTAGAGTCTTAGTACATACTTGCTAATGTAGCAATATTACTCTATTCTACAATTCTATTTTGAAGTAGAATTTTAGGTCCTGACATTATCATCTGTCTCAGGTTTATAAGCAGTGCAGTACAAGAGGGCTAGAACATGGCTCTGCGTTGGGTTCAAAGTTGCCTCTCATACTAGCAAGTATGCTTTGGGATCCTGGCCACAGCATCACATTGCTATAAAAGGCAGATACAAGTATTAACCAGCTCATAGGTTGTCAGATAAGCTCAGTCTGACCAATGCTTAGCACAGCACCTGGGCTGTTATTGTCATCTAACGGTGGTGGCACACAACACCCAACCTCTTTCCTGGTGATGGTCTGGGACCACCCTCTGCAAAGACTGTGAGCCGGAGCCCTGCTGTTCAGGGCCACACCTGTGCCAGGTTCCTTAGCCCTCATTACTGACTGCTCGGCCATAGTTTTCACTTACCAAGTAACACAGTTAGCAGCACGCTCCAGGTACTGACCAACGACTACAAAGTCAACCTGAATGTCAGCTTTTATATCAAAAGCTCAAAGAAGAAAAGCAAACTTTACACAGATGTCACAGGAGGATGTTCAGCAAACCCATTCCTCTCCGTTCACTGGAATCCATCCCACTAGTGTGCTGTGTGTCTCTAGTAATTCTTTGCAAAAGGCTCTGTTTCTTGTGATGCCAACAGATCACACTGAAGGATATACAAGCTGCCCACGAAGGCTGGTGTCTCATAAAGTCCTAAAGCAGTGAGAACTAATGTTCTTACACACTGTCTTTTGGGACACTCAAAGAAGAAATTCCAATGCAGTCTTAAAATTCAGGTATAGCTTAAATTTACCGAGTCCAGCTCAGCCATAGAGACCACCACCAAGGCGGTGCTGAAGGCATTAAGCAGCTGACATCCGGATCCAACAGCAAAGTGGGACTATCAGGGGGCCAGCAGCCTTCCGAGCTGAGAGCCTCGGGCTGACAGCATTCGGGGCTGAGGGCCTCGAGCAGACTGTGACCCAGGTAGTTACTCTCTCGGAACAGGTGATTAATATTAACAAGCCAGTGTTCTGTGTTTTCTCATAGAACTAAGATAAACTAGGCAGGCAGCTGGTGCCTGCTTACCATCGATCAAGGACAGACTAGAAAGTATTCTCCATGAGGCAGCCACCGGGACAGGGTCACGTATCCTGTGCTTAAAGAATTGTTTTAATCAGTGTATGATATACATATTTTTTCTCACTACTTTAGAATGCCCCAAAAAGTTTTCCACTTGGTGGGGGGTGAGGGGGATGGCTAGGTTTTCCTTGCCATCGTTCTTCTTAGCAAACAGTATATTGTTATCATACACTCAATATTTCTCAACATAAATTGATTTGTGTTATGACTTGTGCACACAGGTCACATTCCCTTGACAGAAAATGTAGTGGTCCTTCTTAACCGAATGCACAGGACTTTACTGTACTCATGTCTTTTATTGTAAGACTCACTCCTGTATTCATTTTATGTTCCACTGTTGTGCTTCCCATTTGCCATTCCCTAGTTTCGTTTTGTCCGTGTTTCTATAAGCACTGCCCTCAGCCCAGGCGTGCATATGTGGAGGAAGCACACACGTGCCTGCAGAGCCTTCACAGCCTCTGCATCCAGGGGCTGACTTCAACTCGCAGTGGCTGTCCTGATTCATTAAAACAAATGAAGAAATTACTTCTCCTGATTCATAGCGCAAGTTCCAGGTTGCGCTGGCGGTGAGGAGCCCCGTGTCTGCGACTGCCCTGCTGAAAACCCCACCGTTCAGGCTGCAGGGTGTGAAACCCAGGCACAGACACTTTGCTGGATGGGAAGGAAAGATGCAAGGTTGCTCCCCTCCAGAGACAGCAAAGGGCAGGTCTGTGGCTTCACTGACTTCAGTATTGTGGTTCCTGACAGAGCCGGGAGATCAGGGTTGTTGAATCAGGCCTGAAGGTCCTAGTGAAGCTTGTGGAGAGGAGGGGTCTGTAACATGGACCTAGAGGACATTTTTCCTGTAGGAGAAGGAACAGTGGAGCTAGGGTGGACTTGCCGAAGAATTGTAGCTCAAGTTCCTGCAGCCCACAGCAGTTCAATTTCTTCTGGGCAAAGCCTCTGCGAATTTCCCTGGCATTTCTCCTGTGGGAGCTACCAGGGCAGTGCGACACTCAGCCTCTCTAAAAGTATCTCCACCGATGTTTGTGTCAAGCCTTTATTCCAAGAGCTTCCCTTTTGCGAAGTACTGTGCCTCACACATTGGCTTCAGAGTACCCGTGGCTGGTTGCAGTTAAACATTGAGGAGGACTGTATCTGCGCCCGGAGTTGGGTGCCCTCATTTCATTCAATTTCGAGGGTGCTTGACGGGATCTGAAGGACCCTCGGACTTTAGATCAGCACCTCGGACGCCTGGCACCCCTGCTGCGCAGGCACTGCGACCGCCTCAGCTGCCAGGCCAGCCTCTGAGCCCTGCGAGGGCCCCGGGGTGCTGCAGGGGAAGTGGGGACCAAAATAAAGGAACAGTTTCCCCGTCGGTGCCATTATCCTGCGCTGGCTCTAGGGCTTGGTCAATCTGTCCAAAGCTGGTACAAGTTTGCTTTGTAAAACAAAAGAAGGGAAAGGGGGAAGGGGACCCTGGCACAGATTTGGCTCGACCTCGGCATAAGCTGGGCCTGCAAGTCCGTGGAGACTGGGTCCAGAGGGGCAGTGCTGGGAACGCCCCCCTCGGAAATTAACTCCTCAGGGCACCAGCTCCCCTCCCGCGCGCCGCCCCCTTCCTGCAGGAGCCTGGGTCCCGCAGGGGCCACCGCTGTCCACCGCCTCCGGCGGCCGCTGGCCTTGGGTCCCCGCTGCTGGTTCTCGTCCCTCCTCCTCTCATTCTCCTCCTCCTCTGCTCCTCCCGATCCCTCCTCCGCCGCCTGGTCCCTCCTCCTCCCGCCCAGCCTTCCCCACGCCCCGGCCCGCGCGAGCTAGACGTCCGGGCAGCCCCCGCGCCGCGAGGCCGCAGCAGCCTCCGCCCCCCGCACAGTGTGAGCGCCCGCCTCTGCCAAGGCGACCGGAGTCCCGAGCTAGCCCCGGGGGCCGCCGCCGCCCAGCTGGGACGACAGGCCACCTCGGCGGCGACCGCCAGAGTCCCCGCCTCGCCGCCGCCACAGCCACCGCGCACCGCCGCCTGACTCCGTCCAGGACTGATCAGCGAGCGCCGGAGCGAGCTCTTCGGGGAGCAGCGATGCGACCCTCCGGGACGGCCGGGGCCGCGCTCCTGGCTCTGCTGGCTGCGCTCTGCCCTGCGAGTCTGGCTCTGGAGGAAAAGAAAGGTAAGGGAGTGTCCCGCCGGCTCCCATGCCGCCCCCGGAGCGCGCCCCGACCCCGCAGCCAGCCCAGCCGCGCACTGGCGCACCGGCTCGGTGCCCGCGCCCCCGCCCGTCCTTTCCTGTTTCCTTGAGATCAGCTGCGCTGCCGACCCGGACCGCGGGAGGAACGGGACGCTTCGTCCCTGGGCCGGGAGAGTCCGCGGCGGGCGGAGGAGGAGACGGGGAGGGCACGGGGCTGCGGGCGGGGCGCAGAACGGCCTCCAGCACCTCCTGCGGCCCGGACCGCTCCCAACTTTTCTCCCTCACTTTCCCGCCTTGCTGCGCGGGATCGGCGTCCGTGGGCAGGTGGGCGCCGGGGGCTGGGGTCCCGCATAGCGCCCCGCGTTGTCCTCCCAGGGCGCGGGGGGGTCGGGACGCGCACCCGAGGGGCCAGCGCTGCCCAACCGCAGAGGCCGCGTAGTTTAGGGAAGCTGAGGAAGGACCCCGAGAATGTAGCCTCTCCTCGGACCCTGGGGGACAGGCGGCTTCCTGAGCTGACCTCTCCGCCTCCGCCCTCCTCCCGAGTCTCACGCTGAAGCCGGCGTGGGTCAGCCTGGCCCCGGCCCCTCTCCCTGTCCCCGCGAACCTCGTTCCCGGGTGTGGAGTCGCAGCCTCCACTTGGGAGCTGGGAGAACTCGTCCGCCACCACCTGCGGCTCCCGGGAAGGGGTGGTGCTGGCGGCGGTTAGTTTCCTCCTTGGCAAAAGGCAGGTGGGGTCCGACCCGCCCCTTGGGCGCAGACCCCGGCCGGCGGCTCGCCCCGCCCGGTGCGCCCTAGTCCAGCCGGTCCAGGTGTGCCCCGCTGGGGACCCGACCTCCCTCCAGGGCGCCCCCCCCCCCCCGCCCCTCGAAACCCCGGGCTCTGGTTCGGTGGCCATCTCGCGGGGATGTCCGGACCTTCCACGCCTGCAGCCCTTCGGTCGCGCCTGGGCTTCGCGGTGAAGCGGGACGCGGCTGTCCGGCCACTCCAAGGGGGCCGCGGGACTCTTGCGCCGAGGCTCTGGGAGCAAAGCCCATCCTGGCCACACCACGGTGTTTCAAAATGGGGCTCACAGCAAACTTTCCTTCTCAAAACCCCGGGAGTTTCTTTCTTGGATGTTTCTCTTTGCTGTTTGAAGAATTTGACATTGGGCCAATAAAAATATTAAACACGTCCTACACACACACACACACACACACACACACACACACACACACACTGGATTGATGTTCCTGGTTCACGTGTGCCAAGTCTCCAGACAGAACATGAGCGAGTCTGGCTTCGTGACTACCCCCATAAACCCATTTGACATGGGAAACATGCCTCAGGTTTAATTGCACAATTCCAGCCTTGAGCTGTGCGGGTTCCAGGAGCCAGGCCCGAACTTGCTGTTGATGTCACTGGCATGAGGCGTTGGGGTTTGGTGCCCAGCGCGGTCGTTGGGGGAGGGACAACGCATAGAACAGTGGTTCCCAGACCTTGCCGCAGTTTAGAAATACCTGGGATTTTTAAAAACCAAAACAGAAATCAGTATATGGCTCCCACCGCCAGACATTCTGATTTCATTGACATAGGACAAGACCTGGACACGGGATTTTTTTTTAAAGCTCTTCATGTGATCTGCTGGGCAGCCAGGTTTGGGGATCACTGGACGGAAGGATTGTTAAAGTCTCCGGAGAGATTACTTGCCAATGCAAAGAGCTCTTTGAGGACATCTGGAGTTTTAACAGTCTTGCCAAATATAGGAAAGAGGGAAAAGGTAGGGTGTGATTCCAATAATAAAGGATTTCTCTTCTCGCTGAAGGAACTGGTGGAAAGATTCCTCCTCTGCTGAGCCTGCGCGGCCCTGTCAGTCAGGTGCCAGCCCTGTCTCTGCGGAAGAGCAGGCTCTTCTCTTTATTTTAAATTAAACATGCCCAGCACCTCCAAAGCATCACTTTTCTCCCTCCAGCGGTGTTCTTGTTCTTTGATGTTACTCACTTGAACACCACTATTAGTGGCTGGAGATGTGTTCCTGAGAAAAATATAAGTACCGCTTAATTTGCCTGTTTGTCCCATATTCACTCAAAACAGAATGCTCCTGAAGACGGCAGAGTGTAGGTGAACAGATGCTATTCTCTTACGGTAACATAAAAGACTGAATGTTCAGGGGCAATTATTAAAATAGATGAGCTCTTTTGGCAGAAATTTGTTTAAGGCGTGTATCTATCAAGTTCAGTCGGTTTTGTTCAAGATGCACTTTGTTTAGTGGGGCTTTGTTTGGTTCCGGGACATGCTAACTTCTGGGCTTGCTGCTCTTAGAGCAAATGACTGCCACACACTGTTTTATGCGTCCTTTCAGTCCTCACATTAAACACAAGAGGTGTGCACTCTCCTCCTATGGGGGAAACTGAGGTACAAAGAATTAAAGTGACTTTCTCGCAGCTGGTAGGAAGCAGATGTGAAATTCACACCTAGGCCTCCCGACTCCAGATCCCTCTCTCAACTTCCAAACGCCACTGCCTTGTCTGAGTTATGGTTTCAGGAGATCCAGGTCATGTGTATGTGAATGTTTAATGTCAGAGCTAGCAAGAGGAAAGGGCCCAGAAAGCCGGCTCATGAAGATGGGCCCCTGTCTGAAACTTGAACAAGTGTGGGCTGTCCAGCAATCTGCGTTCCTGCCGAGTTCCTCAGCCCTCTGTCTGTTCACTTTCCATGGAGGATGGTCAGTCCCCAGGTCAGTGAGCATGGAGTGGAGCCTGCTTGAGGGACACTGAGCAAACCGCTGCCTCTTACAGGATGAAGCGGTAAAGGTGCTCCCCAGATGGGACCCTGGGAAGTGTGCCAAGGGGAGTCAGAATTCCCTACTGAGAGAGCTTTGTGGAAGTAAGCCTGCCCAGCCCCACTTCTGGAGACGTTCCCATTCAGTAGGTCTGAGCTGTCTTAAAGAGAATGCAAAGTGTGAATGTTAATCATGTCCAAAGTGGGGATGGCAATGGTATCCAAAGAGAGATCTACCACCCTCCCTCCTTGAAGGACGTCAGATCTACAAAGCCCAAACCAGGCCTGTCAACTGGGGACCTTTCTTCTCACTCCAGCCCAGGGTGAGCGTGGACAAGTCACTTTGACCCTTCAGGCTTCTGACCTGTTGTTTCTGAATTCAGTGAATATTTACTGAGTGCATAGAATATGCTAGATTTTCTGGGTTAAAGGGTGAAGGGGGTTGAGTTTTAAGGGTTTCTGCTCTTGCTTCCAGATTGCTTTTCAAATCTGGAAAGCTGACCAGTGGTCTGTGTGTTAGACTGACCATGGCATAGCACAGACTACAGGAAACTGCCTAAGAGCGCCAAGAGGCTTTTAACAGTCATTTCTGATATAACTCACATAGTTAGTTTCATAATTCATAATTTTTCAAAAACTTCTGGTTTGAAGACACCAATTGCCAAAAGTCCATTGTGCTGCATAATTACACTTGGTCCACGTGACAGCACTAACATGTTCTGAAATGTTTTTGGACGTAGTCTCAGTAAAGATGAAGGATTCCTCCCTGTTTGAAAAGAAAATATTCTTTGTTTTTACTTTGATCTAAGCTCCAAGGCTAGCAGCTAGCGTCTGAAACTTTTTTGATGAGAGTGACAAACCAACTCTAATATTAAAGGCAACTAATGATTATGGGCACTGAAGGGAAGGTAATCCCAGACTGTTACCCCACATTAGGGACGGGTCACAGTGCTGAGGACATTTCGCCTGTTGCAGAACCCACCTGCAGCACAGTGTGGCCTTTGCCATGTGACTTGCTATGAAAGTGGTGTGTATGTGTCTGTGTGTGTGTCTGTGTGTGTGTGTGTGTCTATGCGTGTGTGTTCAATTCTGACTTTGTAAGTAGTCTATGAGCTTATTTAACATTAGGTTTTACTGACGGGGTATGTTTTGACAGAATTTCAAAGTTTTAGAACATGGTTCACCCACACTTTGCTTCCCTGTAAATATAATTTTTAAAACCAGATTCTGTTCCTCAGATCCCTTCCGTTTTGTTTTCTTTTGTCACCTATGGCCATTTGAAATTATGGTAAGAGACATTTTTAGTCTCAGTTTAATTATTACTGGTTTATTCTTGAACCACTAACCCATAGAAAATCGAGTGTAAATCTTAGTTTGTTCCTGTAGGCCGTCCCCATTAAATGTCATAGTGTTTCCTCATTCCTTCTTTTACATTTTCTCCTACAGGGCTGAATTTTCTAAGTAAATTCCAGCAGTTAGTTCTTTGGACGACATCTCTAGATTGTTCTTCATTGGGCCCATAGGCGCAAGCTGGCTAGTTTGAACTTGGGCAAGAATCCAGGCATTGGAACTTATTCAAATAACTAGTTTGCCTGTAATTTTCACTTTTTCAGAGTCATCTGGTAAAGCTTCCTTGCTACACATTTAGATAGATACACTCAATCCATTTGTCTAGAAAGTTCCCTGAGCCAACTGGGAGCAGGAGGGGTAGTTTGGGCCAGGAATATCGGGGGTGTGTTTACTGAGCCCCTAGAAAGTAAGTGCTGGATTTGACTCAATCCCTGACGGCCCTGAAGTGCAGTATCAGATGACTAGCCCTGTGAACTGAGCATCTGTGAATTACATATGCTTAGAATAAATTTTACTCCTACCAGTTTCAGCAGCTTGCTTTAGCAAGCAGTATGGAAACGCTAGCACGGGGGAGTGGAATTTCTCTCTGTGGTCCAAGTTTTATCTCGTTCTGGTGGGTTCTCAGGGAGAAACCCAGAGTCCAAGCATCCTTTCTGAATATATCTGGAACTTCTCATTAACAAAAGACTCGAGTTATAATGTAGGGGACGAGGCACTTGATGAGAATGGCTTGCAGACAGCCGCAAGTACGCCTGCAATTATACCATTACTATCAGGGCAGCACACATCACCCTGACTTAGTTTAAATATTACGTAAGTCAACACGATTGTTTGCCCTTTGAGTAGAAGGGCAAGTATTGGTACCTATTACAACATAGGCTCTTATTTGCATTTTTTCTTTATGTTTGAGCCATGATGAGTGATTTGCACTGTTCCATCCACATGTTGAGGTTTAAGAATAAATTAGACTTGGTACTTGTCCTTAAGTTGTCTGGAAGTCAAGTAGGGGAAGAGGGAGCTAGGAATAATAAGTGTGAAACAATGTCACAGAAGCAATGACAAAAATGTTCCCAGGACAAAAGATGACTTCGAGTTCAGTTTTTGCCTTTAATTCTACACGGAGAGGAGCGAAGGTTTAGCCACAAATGGAAGGGATTACTCATTTGAGCTATTTGGTTATATGATTATTCCCCCAGAGAATAGGATGTGAAGGGCATTACACAAGCAGTGCCAATAGGAGCAAAGTTCTTGAGAGTGCTAGTAACTCAAATGGCAGGAAGAGAAGGAATAAATGGTGAAGCTACCTGCAGTTCACAGAGCGCTCCATCCTCACTGTGGCTTTGGATTTTGTCCCCTGTGAAAGAGAAGTGACTGGGAACTGACATGCTGCCCTTGGTGTTTTAGAAAGATGGCTGCAGCAGAGGTTTAGGGGATGGACTGCAGGGGCGGCAGTGGAAATAGGAAGGTTCCTGACTGTTGCCAAAGACAATTGATAAAGCAGGAGCAGGAAGATTCAGGACGGGGGATTCAGTAGCAGAAAGATTCAGGGCTGATCAGGAGGCAGAGCTGGTTGATAAGTATATGTAGCAGCATAAGAAAGAGAGAACCCCAGAGTGATACCCAGGCTTCTCACTTGGAAGCCTGGATGGATACTGAATGCAATCACAAAGGCTGGGAAGTCAATGGGACTGCAGGGAAGGGAAGGGCAGGATAGTCCTATATGATTATTCAGCTTTTAGATGTTGTTGAGCTTGAAGTGCTCAGATAGAGAAGTTTAGAAAGCAATGGAATACGCCGGTCCAGAGCCCAGGAGAGCAATGTAGCTAGCGTTGTCATTTGCTCAGATGTTGCCATGGCAGTTACTAGTCTTAGGTCACATGACGACTTTTGCCCTCACAGTCTCCTGGCTCCACCTTCTCACGCCCACCTTCAGCCTCGAAATTGAGCCACACCAGGGCTTCTGGATACTAGCTTCTCTCTAGGTGAGGCTGCTGTAGTGGGCAGCTGATTAGTTGCAGTTATCAGCAACGGATAATATAGTATATTGTACATGTAAGTGTATCGTTAATCATATGTGTATATTGCTGCCAATCCTCAGAATGAGGATCTCTTGTTCCTGGTTTAAGACAGCATCATATTATTACTTGGTTTTGCACATTAGTGGCTGAACCAAAAAAAGTAGGAGATGATTTTTTTTTCTCAAAGCAGTAGCTTTTGAACCTTGACCATGCCTTGTAACCAGCTGAGGGGCTTTTGAGAAAAAGAGGGTGCTTTACTGTGCCCCAGACCAGGGTAATCAGTATTTCTGGGGAACAGAGCCTGTCGCACACACATTTTTTAAAGCCCCCTGGGCAATTCTGAGGAGCGGATTATGTGTTGTATGTAGCTTGTAACAGAAGAAATCTTGTCCTTGCTCTCAGACCCCCATTTCTCACTCATCTCATGAGCTCCTTCGAGATCTAGCAACAGTTGTGTATTCCGTTAGTAAACTGGTTCCAGAGTCACATTTTATTTCATAAGTTAGTCTATTAAAAGTTTCCTGCAGTGAGGAAGTAGCCAGAAAGAACATGCTGTCCCTCCTCCTTTTTGTAACTATAAGGTCTGGCTTCACAGAGCAGGAGTGTGGCCATCTTGGATAAGCCCCTCATTCTAAAGTTCACCTTAATCAAAAACTGCCTAAATCCAAAGGGCATCAGCCTAATGGCTAAGGTCAGCATGACCATAAACCACAAATAACATCTCCAAACAGAAACATTCCAAATTCTTCCCCAAGTAGATACATGCTAGCCAGGAGAGCCTCTCAGGTTTTAACTAAAGAAAACCTGTCTTTAACTGCCAAAAAAAAGAGAGTTTCCTGCAGTGGCTCCCACCGGGCCCAGCACGGCAGCAGCACCTGGGAACCTGGTGGAGATGCATACTCTCAGACCCCTCTCTGGCCTCTGAGTAAGATACTAGGGAGCGGGCCCCAGTCTGTGCACACAAGTCCTCAGGGAGATTCTGACTGATGCACACCACAGTTTGAGAACTGCTGATAAACCCCAGACACATCCCATGCTGGGATGTAGGTACACCAAGGGAATGAAATCACTGCACGTGTCCTCCAGGGACTTGCCTTTTGGAAGGGCCGAGAGAGATATATACATGATCACTCCCTATAATGCAATGTTTTATAACAGATGTGATTTGGGATTTCAGTGGGAGCCCAGAAGAGGGACTGACTAATTCTACCTCTGCGATAGAGGTAGTTTCTCAGCAAGATAATGCTTAGCTGCGCCTCCAGGCAAAGGGACAGGAATGAGGATATACTTGTAGGCCCTGTGCCCTCAGTTTCTTGTTATTTTTGTAAATGCAAACATCTTATTAAAGTAGATGCTAAGGCGTTAGAATTTCCTGCTTTATTTTTCTAAATGACCATGAGGAAACTTGCAATGTCAAAGGTAAAGCGAAACCTATTCTACATTTAAAAACTAAAATGATCCTTTTTGAAAGTAGTAACCAGATGTGAAAAGTTGGACAAGGGTCTAGATTACAGTTGAGGGCTTTAACTTTCTCTCTAGCAGCATGATTTTCCCTAAAATGTGTTATGAGTAAGCAAAATGCTTGCTTCATATCCTTTAACTCTTTCCACAGAAATCAAAGAGAGAAATGAAACAAAAGTTTGCACAGTTCTAGAAATGTCAAATACATGTGAAATTACAGAACTCAAAAAATGTCCCTTAAATTAAGCCGTTGGTACTTGTGATTTGGAAGAAACATCTATTTTCTGATGATCTGTTGAAAGTAGTACAATGTTATCTCTTTATTTGCAGAGATCATTTGGAAACAAATAGGTACATTTGTAACAAGTAAAGAATAGAATACAGCTGCTGGTGTTACCTTTGTATTAGTGCCTTTATGTAAAACAAATATATATATATATATATATAATATATAATTTATAAATATGTATATGGAATATATGTGTGTGTGTGTATATATATATATTTATATATATATATATATATATATATATAAATATATATATGGAAGTAAAGATCACTGCTTGCTTTGCAGCTGTTTTAAGAGCATTCATGAAGGATTTTGTTTTATAAGCAGAAATGTGATATCTGACGATTTTACCAACATGGACTTGCAGGCCTGCACACAGTGAATGATGTTATGATTGTTTTAGCAGTCCTATTGTCTTACTTATGATGTCATTATGACCCTTAGCTAAAATGTATTTCTTTTATTCCAGGTTTTGGATAAAATTGATGCATTGCACATCGTCTCTCTGATAAGACAAACTGACATTTGTATGTGAAAAACTGTGCATGTTTTAGTGTCTCTGCTGATACTCAAAATATCCATTATTCTAGTGCCTGGAATAAAGACAAACTACTTGGTGAATTTGTGCAGGTCCTTAAGGATAGTCAAAGATGTCCTGAGGTTTTCTGATCATCGTATACCAAATTTTAGAAAGCTTTTCAAAAAAATTTTTTTAATGTCAAAAACCTAGATTTGTTTATTTACCAGCAAACATTGAATACCTGAACGCTTTCAGGAGATTCTATTACAATGGTTTCTCTTCACTTACCAAGATATCTCTTAGTTCATTCTCATACACTGTAAGCTGTTGTATATGCTTCGAATTGTGCTGAGCAAGATAAATTAGACAAACTATTTGAGGTTTGCTCTAGTGTTAACTTGTAAGATCTAATGACTCCAACTAGATTTTAAAAACAAAGTCTATTTTAATACACTGTTAGAAAGTTAAACAATTGTCTGTTTATAGGTAACAAAAATCCCAGAACCCCAATGTCATCCACTTTTGATTAAGTCCAAATGTATGACAGATAAACAAAAGGTGGTCAGCCGGGTGCGGTGGCTCATGCCTGTAATCCCAGAATTTTCAGAGGCCTACACAGAAGGATCACAAGGTCAGGAGTTCGAGAACTGCCTGGCCAACATGGTGAAACCCCGCCTCTACTAAAAATACAACAAACAACAAAAAAAATTAGCTGGATGTGGTGGCACATGCCTGTAGTCCCAGCTGCTTGTGGGGCTGAGGCAGGAGGATCACTTGAACCTAGAAGGTGGAAGTTGCAGTGAGCTGAGGTCATGCCACTGCACTCCAGCCTGGACAACAGAGCAAGACTTCCTCTGAAAAAAAAAAAAAAGGTGGTCATGGGAGAATTATTGTATCACCTGTTGGTTTGTAAGGTACTGATTTTCAGGCGCTTTTAAATAGAATGCATTAGAGAACTTTGTTTTGGCTTCGGTTTGCTATAATGTTAACAGAGAATCACAAACCTTATCTTTACAGATACTTCTTGATTTTTTTTTTATATCTGGTGACATTTATGAGTGAGAATAGTGTATTGCCCTGTTTTCTTTCTTTACTCCCTTTACTTCCTCCGTCTTTTCTTTCTTTCTTCTTCCCTTCCTTCTTTCTCTTTCTCTCTGTTTCTTTTTTGCAAGCTGTTATAAATTAGCCTTCACAGAGAAAGAAAAATATTGACAAATAACTGGAAATGAAACTGCAAAAAAATGCAGATGAAAACCTTTGTCAGATGACTGAAAATATACTATATAAATTTTGAAAGTTAGAAACTACCAAACACACTCAGTATTCATGGCTATACAAGTCTACATACACGTGTATTGTTCCCTGAAAAGTGGTGTTGCTAAGGGAATCTTTCTTAGTACGTGGCTTACCATATTTTTTTCTGTAATTTGTTGTTATATACGGGAGAGAAAACAGGTTAGAGTCTCCCCTCTCAGTGTCACCTTCCACAAAACAGCTAACCTAGACAGTCTTCTGACTTCTTCCAGCTGAAAACATCTGTGAAATTAAAAACAAATCTAAATATATGCAAGATATGTATTTAAACATGCTGGTAATAAGTGTGCTGTCCCTATAATTTAGATGCTGAAACACTGATGTCATAATAACAACACCTTGCATTTGTCCAGCACTTCATAGCTTACACAATGCCTTAATCTCCTTCTCTCTGAGCCTCCCACAAGCCCACAGGATTGGGATAGCTTTCCACATTGGGAGGCAAGGGACCCAGGCTCAGAGCAATTCTGTGGTTGTTCGTAGTCACTAGGCTGGTGAACGCTGGGCGCTGGGTGTCCTTCTGCTACACAGCACAGTCTCTCAGCATGCAGATCAAGGTTCCTTATTCCTCCTTTGAGACGTTATTGGGTTTTTTAGCTATTGATGCCCCTATCACTTTTAATTCTATTTGTGAATCAATGGGAAAAGTATTCCTCAAAATTTGTTACACTTCTATTACTAATGCTTAATGCCCCTCACAGTTATTTCTGTGTATTTCTGTATATTTCTGCTCCATTTTGGTTCCTTTCCCCATTTTCCTTTTGTTATGAAGTATTTTTTAGACTCAAGTCTCTTCTGTATGTGTTATAACTGCCTATTCCATAAGATACAGGGCAGTGAATTTGTGAGCCTTGAAAATATTTACTTTAGAAATGAGAAGTACGACTTTTCAATGTTGTGACATAAATTTCTGTAAATTTTCCAGACCTATAAATACTTGTAGAAAAAAATGAAAGGAGAAGGCCACTTGACTTAGCAGTTGGGTCAGTTAGCAATGCCTATGGCAAAATGTAGTGATTCCCTTACATAGATCTGTAAGATTCATTTCTACGATTTAAATGAAGGCATACACTTAACCTCATTAGGGTGTGAAACAGCTTTTACAAAAAGAGACTAATTAAGAAACAGTGTGGCCCTCCAGGAGTGTTCCTTTTCTATATCACACCATTTGTAATAAGCCATTGGGATTTACTCGCAAGCATTGGCTTTTAAGAAGACATGGTTATGCACATCGAATCATTGACTTGATGGCACTTTCTGGATTGAAAGAATGGAATGTAGAATACCGCAGTGAGTAGATCTCTCAGTGCCGGTGACGCGCCTCTCCCAGAAGAAATTTCAAAATGCAGTGTTCATTTTCCTCCACAAGAAAGGAAGGAACTATTTTGTTATTGTTTATTTCTAACATAGTGGAAACTTTTCAGTATTCTGGCAGAAAAGTAGTTTTCTATTTCATGATTATAACCCAAAAGCCTTTTGTATTTCATGATTATAAAGTGGCAGAGAAAAAAGTCCTGCACTTCAGCTCAGCAATGGATCTCCAGCTGTTATCTAGGTGCTGCAGGTCTAGAGAGTATTACCAGGAAAACACATCGATGTTTCAGGCCTGAGATGACATATTTCTCAATTTTTCAGGCCTGAGATGACGTATCTCTTGCTGAATAAGTAAACCCTTCCAGTAAACAGACAGTTAGTGTATTGATTTCAGGGTGGCTTTAGTCACTGAACCTCCAAGTCTTGCAAAGGTTACTTGGGCAGAAGCTTCATTATTTTACCTTCAGTCAGCAAAAATCTACCTAGGCAAGGCAGAACAGAAAGTCCAGCGATTTGGCGAAGTGGGACAGCATGAAGAATCAGTTAGATTTCTCTTCACTTTCCACCTTTCGAGATTCTTGTTTTGATGCAGAGTAGTGCGTGCCTGGTGTCGGGGAGAGACAGTTGAATGAGAAAAGTCCCAGGTGGGCAGAAGACTTGGGTGGTTATCTGAGTCCATCTTTCCTCATGGCGTGACACAGTTCTTCAAGTCTTGGCTGGGAATGCTAGGCTTTCAGATTTGCTGGGCAATAGCTACTAAATATTCATAATGTTGCTCAGTTGCAAAAACAAGACATTCAAATGATAGCCAAGGAAATAAGTAGTCATGAATGGAGCCAATGGGAATTGGGTGCTAAGGCGAGGAGAGTTGCCAGTGGTATATTCTTTGGGATTTTGAGTTTTTATTCCCATTTTGGAGAAGGAAAATACTAGCATTCCTCTGACTTAATATTGGGAAGGCGTTAGGCACTCTTTTTCCTCCCACGCTTGTGTTCTTTCATCGAGGTGACAAAGGAAGAGGGAGCATGAGGTAGCGGTCACAGGTGAGAGGGACCGCGGTGAGCACAGCCGTGTTGAATGCATGTTGGTCACCTAGTAGCAGTGTTTACAGGCTTGGCGACTTCTGAACACTGTTTTCAAGGTTGATTTTTAGTTGAGAGAACCTATAGGTACCCCGTAATATGATGATAATAATTCTGATCTCACAATTGCCCTATGTCCCATTCACAAGATGTTCTGTCAAGCCAACAAGGCCCCAGCTAAGTTTAAGAGAAGTCTCAAAAGTAACAGATAACAAATAATGAATACCCAGTGACTTTGAAATGTAGACATCAAACATACCAATTTGGTGGTATCATCCTTGAAAGCAGACAGAGAATGATTCAATCATTCAGCCCATTCAGCTGCGGAAGCAGCTTAACATAGCAGTGTGGAGGCTAAATGGGCCTTAAGGGAAAAATGATGTCTGAAGACGCATTTTATTTCAAAAAGTGTTTGCTCCAGTGAAGTTTCACTCTCTATGTAGAACAGCACCAGTGCACACTTTTCCTGGGCCTCTGCGTGTGTGGCAAGTGGCGGCCTGGCAAGATTTAGGTCGGTGCCAGCATCCTGGGTAACTGAATGAGGACACAGGTGACCAGGATGTGTTCACAGTTTGACACATCTGCCTCCCAAATCAGGGACCACTCGCTCCACTGGCTGGTTAAGCTGATGATTTTATCTTTGCCTGGTTCTCTGTCTCATGCGTCCTGTTATTATTTTGCAGCAGATATTTCTGCTCATTTGTCAATCATATATGCATCCTGGATGGCAGAGAGTTGATTCTCCTAACAAATTGGTGTCCCTTTGTATTTTTTCTTCTGGCCATAAGGTAGAATATATATGTCGTGTATTAAAAAAGGAGAAAATGTTCAGGAGTTTATTGACTCAGAGAGGGAAAAGGGATACTCAGGGCACTTTTTCAGCAAGGAATTTACTACCTTTGGGGTAAAGGGGATTCACCATGGTGAAAGTCAAAATAAGCCACCAGTGCCAAGCGTTCAGAGCCCTTAGAGTCAGAATGCTTTTAAAGTCTCCAGTGCTTGAAAACTTCCACCGGTTCTAAGTATGTCAACATTGTCACGTCTATGAATGATTCTATCTGAAAATTTTTATAGCAGGCTAAAGAATGCGGTAGGTCAGTGATACTAGCACTAATCTCTAAAATCAGATACATGAACTTTTTGTTCTAGAAAAAGCAGCAGCTTTCTGTTTACTCTATTTTGATGGTAAATTCTTTATAAGTAGAAAAAACAAAACATAGACATGTGACTAATATATGAATACACGAAACAAATATACCAAAAATATCTTAAGACCTGCCTTGTGGTGATTTTGTTTGTTTGTTTGTTTTTAATTAAAGTGACTCATTAGCCTCTTGCTCCCTGTGAAGCACAGGGAGGAGACGTGATATGCACAGGGCAGACTCCACCGCATGTCCTGGCACTCAGGCCCCGCCGCAGGGGCTGCAGGCATTGCTGACCACGCTGAGCAATGCCTGTGGGTGTCAGTTTCCTCATCTGTAGAATGAGGGTAGGCCTGGTGCTTATCTCACAGGGTCGTGGAGGGATTGAGTGACAGGCTGGTGTAGAGGCTGAGTCGTGCCCCATGTGTGCAGGACGGCCCTCTGACTAGGGGAGGCGGGCCTGGACCCTCACCAGAGAGCCTGTGTTCTCCATGGCTACGTGACTCTGCCCCAGACACGTTTCCGGTGGCCCGGATCCTAGGAAGTCACCGAGAGCCAGAGAGACGAAAGGCTCCACTTGACTGGCCTCTTCGATGACCATCCCTTGCCTCCATGGCGGGACTCTCAGGTCACGTCCCTGGTGGGTCTCACTTTCCCTCAGGAGTGTTGCTTCTTTGTTTCCTGCATAGTCCTGGGCCAGGACTGTGAAAATCCTCTTCATTTCATCTCAGAAACCCTGATGCTTTCTTCCTGTGCTCTTTTTACCTTAGGACTTTTACAATGACAACTGTGAACAGGCCATTCCTTGTTTTTTCTCTTGCGCCACTTTCTCTCCCATCATCACTAGAGCAGACGTGGCAGTGATGGCCATGCCCACTTTCCAAGGGTCCAGCTGTAGACCCTCAGTTTCCCCAGATTCCTGGACCATCTTGCGAGGAGGAAGGCAAACGTGCCCTGCCTGGAGTCCTTGGCCCTTTCGGCAATGTTTTGGCTTCCTCAAGTGAGAAAGAAAGGATTTGTATTCCCCCATCCATTATTGTTTTGGTTTTTGTTTGTTTTTTGTTTTGTTTTGAGAGAGCGTCTCACTTTGCTCCCCAGGCTGGAATGCAGTGGCGTGATCTTGGCTCACTGCAACCTCCTCCTCCTGGGTTCAAGTGATTTTCCTGTCTCAGCTCCCCCGAGTCGTGGGACTACAGGTGCCCGCCACCAAGCCCGGCTAATTTTTGTATGCTTTATAGAGACGGGTTTTCACCATTTTGGCCAAGTGCCCATTATTGATCTGGAATTAACTGAGCTACTTGAGGAACTTCTTGGTTCACTGGTGACTGGTGTTGAGCCAGTCCACGCCCACACCCAGGGCCTGTGGGTTTCATCTGGAGTCCATCCTCAGAAATTCCTTAGGTCTCCCGTCTCTTCACCTCATGTGTAATAAGGCCTGCACGTGTTATATGGAACTGTAAAAAATGCGCCAGCTATCTGTCCTTCCTCTTTATCTGATTATTTATCATTGTTCTGTAATTTGCAAGTTAATAGGCTGATCATAAATTAATCCATGCTGGAGACTTGTTGTTTTCTACCAGCAGCATATAAAAGTTATTTTTAAAGTGATTTTAAATCTGTGAGTAAAAATAAATTGCTTTGCTGCAAGAAACACCAAAAATGGAAAAGCTAATGGTTCAAAGTTGATAATTTATCTTATGGACATTGCTAGTGGCCTAGTTGCTTTAAACAGTGAGAGGATTAGATATTTAATTTGCAAGTGGGATGAAGGGTGGTCTAGCCTTCGTCCCGTGTTCACCTTCCATGAGGTCCTAGAGGTTGTACAGCACAGCAGTGGCATGTGACAACACTGAGAGTGCCTGTTTGGCTTGGAAACGTGGAAGCTGTGAAGGGAAATAGCCATCGAGCCTAACACATACGCCTTGGGAGGCAACACCTTTCATTCTTTTTAAATATTCACTTTATGATAAGCTTTTTTATAGATGTTAGGAACAGGGAAAATGTTTGGTTAGGAAGGAATAAAGAAGAAAGTTAACTATTGTACATTCCCTAGGTCATGTTTTTAAGCATTGTTGTTCACTTTCAAAACACATTTTATTTATTTGAACTTAATATTTTGATTTTATTTCTTTCATTTTTAAAAAATTTAATAGGATGAGTTTTTTATAGTTGTATTACTTAGAAATCCTACTAAAAATGGATGGGAGTGGTGGCTCGTGCCTGTAATCCCAGCACTTTGGGAGGCTGGATCACATGAGGTCAGGAATTCAAGACCAGCCTGGCCAGCATGGCAAAACCCGTCTCCACTAAAAAAATTAAAAACAAACAACCAAAACCAAAACCAAAAATGGAAACCTAGCCACTCATGGTGGCAGGCGCCTGTAATAGCTACTAGGGAGGCTGAGACACAAGAATCGCTTGAACCCAGGAAGCAGAGGTTACAGTGAGCGGAGATTGTGCCTCTGCACTCCAGCCTGGGCAACAGGGCTAGACTGTCTATACTAAAAACAAAACAGAATGCTGACTACCTTATATAAATACAAATAGTGGTTTGCTGTGATAGCAAGCTTTTTCTTGTTTTTATTTTTAAAGAATTATACATTCACAGGAAGTTGCAAGAAATCTACTGGGAGGTCCTATGTACCCTTCCCCCAACCTCCTCCAGTGGTAACATCTTAGTAGCAAAGTTTCGTGTCTTTATTTTGATATCATTATTCAAGTTTGACATCATTATCTAATATTAAGCTCAGCCAAAAGCCCACTATTTAAAATACGTAGTGATACAGTGTTATAGAACTCATAGCCTTTCTCGGTATTATTTGGAAGTTAATTTTTTTAAGTGAAATGATTTTGGTCTTTAAGGTTTAGAGGCCATGAAGGCATGAGGAGAAACGGGAGAAGGGAGAGATAGCTGAGGTACATGAACAGAGATGGGGAGATCCATTGATTCGTTGAGCAAACCAGACACTTCCTGATCATTTCTGGATTAACTTACATGAGCTAAGTTTATATTCCGTTCAGATCACAAGTGGTCAAGTGTGTGTGTGAGTGTGTGTACCACTCTACCTATCCTGTATTTATTTTCCTGTATTTGGTCTGTTCTGCCTTCTTTATTTTTGGGATGGGTGTCCTAAAGGAGGGTCTTTGTAAAGCTGGTGAGGCCATGTGTGCCGTTTCAGGTGCTCTGTGCTCAGAGGTATTCGTTACTTGAAAAATCCAGGGAGCTGTACACTTTTGTACACTTCTCTATGTGTACATAATACCATTATAAAAATCTTAAAAATATATATAGTGCTCCTGTACTCCCAGCCATTTGGTAGAGAAGATAGAAAACCTACAGAGGAGGCTAGGATTTTATTAGAAAATTCAGCTTCTCAAAGGAGGTATTGGACTTAAAGTCAAGGCAATGCATCTATTCATTCTTTTGATAGAATTGGCTAAAAGATCTCTTAAATTCAAAGTGGCACTCCTCTTACTGAGACTGCAGTTTACTCTTAGTTAATTACTAATTATATAAAAAGAGGGTTTGAAATAACATGGCAACAAAGTAACATACCCCTGCTCCATTACACATATAAAACCTCAAAGGAAAGCCGCCTCTCTTTACAGGCGTCAACCAACTGCAGAAACTGCAGAAGGACGGGGGCATCTGGAGATAACTACAGCTCCCTTCCTTGTCTGGTCCCTCCCAGCATCAGGCTTCTGTGGACCATATTCAGAGCAACATAGGGAACGGGAGGAGAAAACCCCATGGTGAAGAAAAGCTCCCAATTCACAGAGCAAACACAGGTACCCTTGTTTGTGGGCGCTCCCAGCTCAGCGAGCATTCTGAGCCCTGATCCTTACACCGATTGTATTATGCAACCATAAACGATGTTTGCTGTACCAGCAGGGACAGTTTACTTTAATAGATTGGTATAACTTGGTGGAAGCTTATCTGCATGTTTCATCTTCGATTTTTACCTCAGTTCAACTCAATAGGCATGCGTCAAACGTCTTCTGCAGACTGCACGCCGAAGAGCTGCTGGGTACACACTTACATGGACAGAAGACGCAGCCTCTGCTCCTAAGGCGCCTGTAATCCAGATCCCCATTCTTTCCACCCCATTCCGCCAAGCAAGAATTCACCTAATGTGGTTTGTGAGAACTTAAGAACTGAAAAGGCAGTCACAAGAAGCCGGAATGGATTTGCTAAAATGTATGTTATACAATTAAGTGTAATCTAGCTTTGCAGCACACTTCACGGCTTCCTCAGAGCCTGCCACACGTGGAGTCTCGTTTGAGTACTTGTGTGAGGATAGCCTCATTCCCCTCAGCGAGCTCTTCATGGAGCGATGCCATAGACAGCAAGCCTCACACTTCTGTGCTTCCAGAAGACCAGATTCCCCTTGAAAACCTGTATGGTCTCTTCACATTTCTAAGTTGCCATCAAAAATTGATTACTATAAAAACCTAATAGTTGGAGAAATGCAATTTCAATTGTTTGGCAAAGCTGACCTTCATTGTCAAAGCAATTAGTCAACTCAGATTTCTTTTTCCCAGATAATAGATTCTGACTTCTTTTTTTCTGATTAAAAAATTAGGAAGCCAGGTATGGTGGCTTATGCCTGTAATCCCAGAACTTTGGGAGGCTGAGGCGGGTGGATCACAAGGTCAGGGGTGTGAGACCAGCCTGACCAACATGGTGAAACCCCATCTCTACTTAAAAATACAAAAATTAGCCAGGCGTGGTGGCACACGCCTGTAATCCCAGCTACTTGGGAGGCTGAGGCAGGAGAATCACTTGAACCTGGGAGGTGGAGGTTGCAGTGAGCCGAGAGCGCACCATTGCACTCCAGCCTAGGTGACAGAGTGAGACTCCATCTCAAAAAGACAAAAAATTAATCAGGAGACCTATCTCAGTTCTGAATGCTGATTCTAACTAAGATGGGTATTCTGCTACATGGCTGAGGAGTACTGAGGCGAGCCATGATTGCACTCCAGTGTTTCCAGTTAGTTGGGTGCCTCTCACTCCCAGTGTTCAGCTCCCAATTAGTTGCTGTGTACTCCGAGCGGTCCCTATACTGGAGTCCTGAAACACGACTGCAGATAAGGGGCAAGATTTTCAAAACCTTGATTTTGAAAAGCCACAGAATGGACATAGTGAAGGGGAGGATGAAGCCACAGTACATTCAGGTGGGTCAGTTTTTGGAAATAGTACAAATGGGAGGTGAAAACCTGGAAATTGATATGTGGTGCCCATACTTCGTGCTGAGTCCTTGTGAACCCACAGAGACACACTCACCCCAGTTTGAAGGCTGCTAACTTGATTCCAAGGAAACCAGCGAGGTGGTAGTGTGCAAATGATATGTGGAGGAAACTTGGGAGGAGTTCCACCGTGCCTGGAGCATGTGGCCCCCACGACAGTGCAGCCTTCCACAGAGAGCGGATGTGGACCGGTGGGAAGCCACGCGTGGTGACTGCAGCTGGATGAAGGTTGTTTCACCAGAGGCCCCCTCGTTTCAGCGAGCACCTACTATGTGCTTTTGGGATGCATACATGCATGTGGTCCCTGCCCTCAAGTTCATAGGTAGAGTTGGAACAGTTATGAAACTGCTCTAAAGTCATTTTCTCAAACTGGGAGTGACAAATGTACTTATCTGAAAAACTGAGAATTTTGGAAGATTTTAAAATGTTTGTTTATTCTCACTGAGGAGAATCTAAATTCTTTTGAACTTATGTATAGATTTCACTATAGCAATAAATCCGTGTGTGGGGGGTGGGGTGAGAGAGAGAGAGAAACCTCACCTTACAATATTATTACTTTAAATAGTCACTTGCATCTTAAGGAAATGAAGAGGACAGAAGAAAAGCTGCTGTCTATATGTATTCGTGTGTTTACCCCGTGTTCCCCAGCTGGACGGTGCTCTGGTTCTGCACTGTCTGTTGTCCCTGGCCTGCAAACGGTTGCCTCCAGGATTTTGCTCAGTTTTCTGCTTGTTTGCAGTGGCAGAGGAGAGTCTACCTGGTACCGGTTAGTAATGGCCAGAGGTAGAGTCTGTGAATGCAATTTGTACAACATGGAACCTTAGTTCCACAGTTAATGCTACTCACATTGGGACCCATGGAAATGACTTTTCTGTGAAAAGGGCCCACGCCCTGTGAAATTTGAGATCCATCGCTCTACGTGAGTGTAGGCCGTGGATAAGGTGGGAGCTCAGAAGAGCCAATCGGTTGGTTGCCTTGCTCGACGTATTTTACCAAGGGCGTCAGTAAGGCTTCCTATGGCCTGCTTCTTCAATGCTTGGTTGGCATCTGGGGAGCAAAGGTAAACTAAGGATTCTAAGCTCTGTCCTGTGACGCTGTAAGAGAAGCCTCGAACCTGGAGGTGGAGCAGCGTGGAGATCACCGGGATGGTGGAAGCCTGCAGGACACCCAGAGGAGACCAGGACCTTTACCGCCCATATCTGCCACTCAAGGCTGGCAGGGAGAAGAGGGTTTGTGACGAGAAAGGTGGTAAAGGCACAAGGAGGCACAGAGCATGTCAGCTCCCAAATCCAAAGAGGAAGGTGCTTGGGTGAGGGAGAGCTCCTCCATGGCTGGAGGCGTTCAGAGCCCAGGAAGTCACTTGCGGGTTTGTGATTAGGGTGAGGCTCATTTATAAAGGGAGTAAGAAGAGAAGGGCTGTGGGTTCTTGAGTATATCGGTAATTAAGAAATATATTGTGTACATCCCATTTCTTTCCACATTCTCCTGGGCTGTCACAGTGGCTGCAAAGAAAGCAGTTTGTGAACTGAGCTGTGATCCCAGACAGGCAAGCACACCAGGAATGGCTTCGCAGCTGTTGGAAATGTGGGAGCGCTGGGGAGAGAAGCGGGGTCCCCTTGGGGTTTCTTCTATGCAGATACCTTTCTCTTTGTTAAAACAGTGAATTAAACACTGACACAGGGTAGTTCTCTAGCTATACACTGGTAGTCATGGTTCTCTTACTGTTCCCTCCACTGACTGCTCTTTTACTATGCACTGCGGCTGAAGCAGAAATTCAGAATTCCCTGCACGTGTCCCAGTGTGAAAGCAGTTGCGCTTTGCTGTGAATTAGGATCAGCACTGTATGCACTGAGTCTTGTTCCAATAAGGAACGTTGCTTATTGGAAAAGTTTTGCTGCAGGGAGCCCTGAGTCTTCTGCATCAGGCTCGTAAGTGGGCTCTGCTGAGGTCAGAAGGAGGATTCCCCACCCTCAAGAAAAACAGGAAAAGTGGATTACCCCTCTGTAGCTATATTGCCTATAAACTTTCTCCAGAATTACTGTATTCATATCCTACATTTTACCAAAGCAATATTAATCCTGAGACCTTCAGTTAAAGTCAAGTAGAATCCAGGGATAATTAATAGGAGAAAGTGGGGTTGGAAGGTCTGCATGATTGTAGTCCTCTGATATAACTGGAAAATTCTTTCCATTAGCAAGAAGCTTTGGTTAATATAAAATGGACAGGTTAGACTTAGGCAATTTATTTTACTCGTTGCTATATTTTTTTAGAGCTGGCTGTAAATATTACAAAGTAGTATTTTAAAGTGCTTATCTCTTTACTCTGCATTTTATCATTAGGTTATAAAATAACTGGAGAAAGACTTTCCTTGCTTTTATTTCTCAGTGGCTACTTTTAAAAATGTTTTTTGAACTACTGTTTCTGTGACAACATGCCTCTTTCCCAGAAAATCTCAGGTTAACATTAAATAGGCACTGGATGTTTATCTGATCTTGTTTATAGAAGCACAAGAAAATTTTAACCTTGTGTATACTTTACTCAATTAACTAGGTAAGAGGTCACTGAAACATTTAGAATTCCACTGTACATTTCAACAATTATCAGGTGAAGGCTACTGCATCTACATCAGAAGATGTTTATAATTCATTTAAGAATAAAATTAGCTATGCAATAAATCATATGTACAGCCCTGTGTGGAACTCTCTTCAGTCAGTGACAGAAACCCTGACAACGTCATGATCTTCCCCCAGTTAAAAATATCACTCTGGATCACAGCGGTAGAGGACTCTGCAATTTCAATCTGTGTGTCTCCTGTGCATAAGTGTGACAACAGTACACAGGTGGTGTCAGAGTCAGTGATGCTGGATAGAAGTTCTACATAAAGTCCAGGTGCGGTGGCTCACACCTGTAATCCCAGCACTTTGGGAGGTTGAGGCAGCTGGATCACCTGAGGTCAGGAGTTTGAGACCAACCTGGCCAACATGGCAAAACCCCATCTCTACTAAAAATACAAAAATTAGCTGGATGTGGTGGCACATGCCTGTAATCCTAGCTATTCAGGAGGCTGAGACAGAGGTTGTAGTAAGCCGTGATCATGCCATTGCACTCTAGCCTGGGCAACAGAGCAAGACTCCATCTCAAAAAAAAAAAAAAAAAAAGAAGTTCCACATAAAACCGTGGGAGGAGCCCAAGGGACTGTTCGTCTAGCTCATACGCATCATGTCATATATGGAGTGGATGCCAGATAAATACACTGATCACATGTCATGAATATGTAGGCACAGTTGCATTCAAATAGACATCTGAAGACCTAACACATCTTTATTTGCTAACAAGCATCAGTGTATTTAAAAACAAACAAGAAAAGACATGGTTTAAACTAGTGAATGATTAGATTATAATGATCGCAATTCAAAAATTTTCTCATTGGTCTTTTTTACATTTGAATTCTAATACCTAGAAAAACAGTTAGGTCCAAAGGAGTGAAAAGGCCTTATCTGAAAGCAGGTGGGTGTGACAAGTGTTTTCTTACTTATTTTACTTTTCAGGTAATTCATCTTTAAAGTACATTAGCTTAAAAATACTTTTAAGGAAATAGTAGTTGGATTAAAACTTGAATCATTGTTAAGGAAAAGTGTACCTTAACTTGATGTAAGCACAATTAAACCTCTTCATATAGAAAGATCTAGGAATTTTCTGCAGCATTCACCAGCACCAAAAAGCTCAGAGACATATATTTCTTTCTCTCTATATATATTTTAAATTCAAGTTAGTATAAATTGACAGGCAGGTCAGAGTAATATATGATCTTCTGAGTCCCCCTAGTAATTAAAAGAAACGATTATTTTTGCATGAAATATGATAAAGTGATTTTAAGTGCCTTATAAAAAGTTATAACCATGACAACCATTAAAGATTACATCAAAGAAAAGTAAGTTTGACTCTCATTTACCTTGGAAACAGCTGTTCACTGGTAACCTCAAGAAACACCATGAAGAGTGAGTTTGCTCCACATATGTATTGTGAAGGTCAAATAACTGATGGTTGTCCAGTAAGGACAAGAGGTAGAAGTCACATCCCTACTGTCTGATTGAAGCTTCTCAGAGCTGGCACAAGGCTGGCAGGACCATAGGTGGTAAATGAGGCACTACTTAAGGAAATAAAATGGAATTTCAAGGACAAGAAAAGGTATGTTCATTTGTTTCTGTAACTCATGTCCTATGTATCCTATGCTTTTTTGCACTTGGTACATGGTTGCAAGATTTCCCGTTTTCCACTTATAGTTTCGTGTGGCATGGGTGTGGACAAGAGTCTCCTCTGCAGAGGAGTTAATGCAGGTCACTCTACATATGTGCACAAAGTCCTTATAAAGCTCGAAAACAGGAATTCACCAACCAGGTGCTTTTTTGAATTATCAAACCAAAAGACATAACATATAGGGGAAGCAAAAGAAATCTCTGAATAAAATAATGATAACAGGTCAAATTTTGCTGTCTCACGTGACGCTGGAGATGAGTATTGTCTTGACTTTGCATGTATAAATTTAAATGATTCTTTCTCAGTTCACCTCTGGAAGTGGACATTAGCACTGCAAGTGACTTCATGAAGAGGTAGAAGCTGTTTATGAGTTTCCTTTTGTTATGTTTTTGATAGAATCTCACATCTAGATGTGTCATATTATAAATTGGTATCTCTTGAAAATGTAAAGCTCAGCCCTTTATGAGTATACGTATTCCACCTCTTTCAGATCAGATGGTATCTATCCTTCCAACTGCTATTTAATGACTGTCTGCTACATTCAAGGCACTGCTCTCAATGTTAGTACTGGATGAGATTGTGTGCCTTCAAGGTGGTGTGGCTGTAGATTCAATGTTAGTACCTGAAATATGGCCTAGAAGCTGAGTTGTGAATCAAGTTAATAGATTTTGGGAATGTGGAGGTATAAACCAGTAGCTATTACCTGAGACAGTCCTGTTCGCATCTCACCCCAGAAGACATCTGGCAATGTTGGGAGAAGCTTTTGGTTGTCACACTGGGGCATCTAGTGAGTAGAGGTCAGGGATGGTGGTAAACAATTTTTTTTTTTTTGAGACAGAGTCTCACTCTGTCACCCAGGCTGGAGTGCAGCCCATCTCAGCTCACTGCAACCTCTGCTTCCCAGTTTCAAGCAATTCTCATGCCTCAGCCTCCCGAGTAGTAGCTGGGATTACAGGAGTGCAAACCCACACTCAGCTGATTTTTGTATTTTTAGTAGAGATAGGGTTTAGCCATGCTGGCCAGGCTGGTCTCGAACTCCTGGCCTCAAGAGATCCACCATCACCCTTGGCCTCCCAATATGCCAGGATTACGGGTGTGAGCCACCACACCCAGGCTAACATTCTTTAATGCATAGGACAGCCTCTACCACAAAGTAGAATCCCCAGCCCAGAATGTTAATAGTCCTAAGGTTGAGGAACCCAAGGTTAAGCCAAGCCGACTTATCTGTCTTCTTTAATATTGCATAAGAATGTGGTCCTATTCTTCATTCCTCTTGCTTTGCAGTTAATGATCCTTTGCCTGGATTTTCTGAGTGCCCAGAAGTGCAACCGCCAGCAGGCAGCTTGGCATTCCTGACCAGTTGCACTTGGGCCAGCATTCCAACCTCACCTGCCCCAGCTCGTTCAACCTGAAAACCTACCAAGTGAAAGCAAAAGCCACATGAAGACGCCTTAATTATATGCACCCACCCCTACACTGGTTCAGAAAGGAACGAGTGGGGCCCTGGCGTTAGAAACTGGCCCCTTCGCTGCTGTAGAAACAACAGACATTTAACATAAAACACATGCTTTGCTTTTTTCTTCTTACTTTTTCCTGTCTTGGCAATGTAAGGGCGCCATTAGGTAAAGAAATCCTTCACCACACTAATCCTGCAGAGCCAGAAGAGAAACCAGCTTGTTCTAGCCCAGCTTTGTCATGGAGAGAAGGCAGCTGCTCCATTCTGAACTGTTCTTTTGGTAGCAGCCTGCCCAAGGGTGAAAGTGTGTTTAATAGTTTGAATTACACAAGTGAACAGTAAATGTATGCCTGTTCCTGCTTTATGGGACTTTGAAATAATGTTGTTTGTGCCAAGGTTTTAGATTACTACATCTAACGACCTAGAAAAAGAAATGAAAAGGAAGCCTTCTGACAGGCAGAGGTCACTGTGGGCACCTGACTCACCAGCTGCCCGGATCCCCAGAGGGCTGAGAAGTCGCCATGCATTTTTGGTGCTTTGAGTGAGGTTCCAGAGTCGTGGAACAGAGCAGCACACCTGTGGGGTGTCCCCTTGGCATTTGGGTAGGGCAGGTGACCAAGGGTCTTGTTGGAACTGAAGTCTAATTTGAAAAGCAAATCTGGTTGTGAGCTTGAGTCCAGTAACACTTTTTCCCTCCATAACTCATTTGTGTCTTAAAACACAATAATTTCTTGAACTTCAGTCACTTATGCATACAACAGAGGCACAATAAATGCTGAGTGAATGAATTCTTTCAGAACTAGATGGGATCTTAGTCCAACTCTCTTATTTCACAACGTCCACAGAGGTTCTACGATTGTATAAGAAAGAAGGCTGTGTTCATGGCCTTGTTATTTACATGGCCCTGTGAATCCTTTGGCTCCATGAATGTCCTGATGCAGACACTCTGGCCATCTAGAAAGGCATGCAGACAAGCCATCCAGCTGGCATGATCCTGAGTCCAGCTTTCTTTAAAAGAGCTTCCAAAACTGCTTAAGCTTTGACTGCACAAAATCTGCATCACCTCCAGTTGAGAAACTCAAGAGAATAAATAAGTTGTGGAGTTGGAGACCCCAGCTTAACTACTAGTTTTAAAATAATGAAATTGACATTTTCACATGTTTGACTTCATTCATTAAGATTTAACAAAGTTTATTAATCATATGTTATGAGTTATTGCTGTCTCTGTATGTCTGTAATGCAGGAGTTCCTCTCTGTATAAATTAATAAGTTTTAGAGAAACAAAATGAGAATTTTAAAATAAATTACATGTATTTTAATCAAGTTTGATTCGACTATATCCAGCTAAGTAATTGATTGAACTTCACTTGAGTTTCTATGATAGCTTTTGGTTCTTAATAAAAGACCCTAGTTTTCTCACTTGTAAAAAGAATGGGTTAGACTTAATGATAGCTGAGGTTTCTTCCATCTCTAACAGGAGTGTCCTGAAGGGAGGCTTGTAGACTATACTCACGGTGGATTACTGGGACCTCAGAGTCAGCTTCATCACTTAAGTGGCCGTGTGATTGAGTGGAGACATCTTGACCTCCCTGTGCCTCAGTTTCCTCCCCTGTGAAGTGTCAACATGATGGCACCTAAAGCTGTTGAGGCTTCAGGACGGTAATGTGTAAAAAGTGCCCGGCGTCCAGGAAGTACTCAGTAAATACTATTTTATTGCCGCTGCTATTCTTATTGATGTGATTTCTAGAACATGGCCTTCTAAAAGGGTAGAAGGGCCACAGTTGTTGGCAGCTGGGTGTTTCACATGTGGTTAGTCCAAACTAAGATGTGTTGTGAGTCTGAAATACACACTGGATTGTGAAGACTTAGGATAAGGAAAACAATGTTAAAAAAATCTCATTGATAATTTTTAAATTAATTACACGGCAAAATGAAAATATTTGGAATATACTGAGTTAAGTGAAACAGGAAATTAATTTCTTCTGTTTCTCATTAGTGTGGCTACTGGAAAATGTGACGTTACGTATGCATCTCATATCACATTGCTCTCGGCCAGCGTGCTCTGGACAGTGCTCTGGGTGATGTGTTTGGGAGGTTCTCAGAAACCTGCCGCATGCGCTTTCAGAACCCGAAAGTACTCCTGGTATTCTCCACTTCCAGCCCTTGGCTCTTGGGCCTTGATCTTTTTCCTCCTGAGGCCATGTGTCTCTGAAGGATTGGCATTCGTAGTTTGAAAAGAATAAACATCTAGGCAAATGCGAATTTAGTTTCTTTCTGACATTCTGCTCTTGACAAGGGGATATTATTTAGGCATAAACCTACTTCCAAAATAATGAAGTGAGGCACAATTCCTTCCACTTCAGAGAGTGCCCTGCAGAAGAGTCACTGAGCCTGCTTACGGGCTGCCTGTCCTGGCTCTGGGAGTCATTATAAAAGGCAGCACTTGGCCTGGTACGTCCTCAGCCAGTGTTTCTCGGCTCTGTTCTTTAGACACGTGTTAGTGTTAATAGATGTTCTTGAAAAAACACAGCAGTCTGAGGTCAAGCATGCTCGGAAAGCAGGAATGTGTGCTACGTTTCTCATGGACATTTCATATCAAAGATTTTGGAAAGTCCTGCAATACAGAGCCCTGACTAACATTGCCACCACCCACAGTTGCTCTAATTTAAATAGATTTGAGTTGATTTAAATTCAGATCACCGCTTCAGAGCTCCACCTCCCAATGCTGTCACAGTGGCAGTTCGATTTCCACATGAGTTTTGGAAGGGACGTTCAAACCACGGCAGGGGAAAGCAAGGTGCTTGCTGTTTTGCGAGTGTGTCCACCTCTAATGAATAATACAGCTCTTACTCTTGGTGTGTCCAGTGATATTAAAAAATAATGTGCCTTGTTTAGATAAGTAACAGAAAAATCACAAAATGTAGGTCTCAGATTTAGATTTATTTATAACTAGTCTATTTCCTGAAAATAGTTGAGACAGCTTGTGAAAGTTACCAGTATGAAAGTGGTGATAACAGTCATACAGGAGAGATCGCTCTGGGAGAAAATGTGGCCCAGAAGCCAGCTCTGAGCCTCACGGCTGCAGGCAAGACCTTTGCAGGTTCATGGTCATGATTCCAGACTGTTTGCTGCCTCAAGTTGTGGTTACACAGGGCCAGCCCTGGGGGTATCACCCAGAACACCTAGTACACAAATTTCAATTTAGAGGATGATGTATTACTGGAGTATTGTTATGCAGAAAAACTTCTTTCTAAAAACGCCCTGAAAAGAGAGTAGCCTAATGCATTCACTCAAAATGTTTTTAAATGGAAAACATACTGTGTGTATTTGATCTGGCCTGCTGCTTTTAAAAGATTAAAACTGGGGCCAGGTGCAGTGGCTCATGCCTGTAATCCCAGCACTGTGGGAGGCTGAGGCCGGTGGATCACCTCAGATTCAAGACCAGCCTGCCCAACATGGTGAAACCCCATCTCTACTAAAAGTGCACAAAGTTAGCCAGATGTGGTGGCGTGTGCCTGTAACCCCAGCTACTTGGGAGGCTGAGGCAACAGAATCGCTTGAACCTGGGAGACGGAGGTTGCAGTGAATTGAGATTGCATCATTGCACCCAACCTGGGTGACAAGAGTAAAACTCAATCTCAAAAAAAAAAAACTGGAGCCAAAGAAATCTGTGTGCTGTATCACCTAATCACATTACGTGACACGGCTAGAGACGAAACATGCAAATTAAAATTTCCAACATGCTCAAAACTAGGAAAGTATTTCATTGGGGAGTGAGCAGAAAAGTGATACTATGACGTCTGTCTCTAGGCAAATGTGAATTCAGTTTCACATATAAATATATTTATGAAAAAATATACATAATATGAAATAATGGTTATTTTACCACTTGCTGCTTCTTTTGTGAATATTTGATAATGCTCAAATATATTAGTGCGCTAGTATATGTACATTAAAATTAAATAACTAATCATTTTTAGGAGGATGTGCTTGTGATTTTTGCTAATAGAGATGATGATAAAAAGTATTTAGACCCCTCCAGTCTGGTTTTCAGTTAATAATGAGGGGTGTTTATAAACCTATTTTAAAATGACATGTGCCTTGCTCTGGGAGGAGGATCTGTATGGGTGACACGTGCGTGTTGTGTGCACAGGCTCTTAGCATTTCCATGACCCTGCTTAGAATGTGGGCCTTACTGATTCTTACAGATTTGCAAGCTCTGCTGAGGTTGGTGAGGTTTAGGTAAACACAACTGGGACTGCCCCGTGGCCTCTGGGTGACCCTGGACATGACTGAATTTTATCTTTGGAGATGCACACATGCCTCTTCTTTAGCCTGGTAGGGCCTTCCATGATGCTTTCCAAGTGTTTTTGTCTGTTTTTCAGTTAATAGACTTTCATGGTAACCAGTTGAATATAGTGGTTAAAGGCATCTCTTTATACACAGACTAGATTCAAACTGAGGTTGTGTCTCTCCCTGGCTGTGTGACCTTGGGTACAATCCAAGTGTCAGCTTACTCAACTTCAAAATGAGTACAGAGCCTTTCCCTGCTATGGCTGCCAGGAGCACTGAATGAAAGACTGCTGGCAGCTTAGTACAGGTGTTCATTGCTCTTGTATGGTACTGCCTGTGGCATGGCTAGATAAAATACAGTAGCCACTGATTCAAATTTCAGCTGAGGAGTACCATAAACTGAATAACAGAAAAGCTTTCTTCCTTGAATGACTCTAAGAATTTAAATAGCATGCGAGTGTTGATAGCTATAAAAAGGTAACAGAACCCAACTAGCCCAGTGCTCAGCACGAAGACAGTCACGTGGCGCAGACTCAGTGGAGTGGGTGCACTTTAATAACTGGAAGCGCAGACGCCCCACAGCAGCATCTAAACAACTTTTGATCCTTTAAAATAAATGAAAATGCACTTTACTTTTAGTATGCATATGACAGCATGAAGCACTTCAATTCTGCTGACGCAATACAGTTTTACAGGACTTTTTATACTCAAATTAGTAAAATTCTGTATTGCGTCCAAATGATAAATTATAATATCATCTAGATTGGACATAGGAATAAGGACCCCTGGTAGGTATCTCCACAGAAAGCTTTACCCCCAGTTTATAAGCTCCTGCAGAAGACATAAAAAGAAGAGAATTTGACTATAACTTGAAATGACCACAATCTCCTGCCCCAATGTATTTCATTACCAAACTGCCTCTTTCTTCATTACTTCTCCTGAAGCATAAATCCATAGAGAACTCAGCTGCCCAGGTCTCTCCCACCCCATTCTGCAGTGAAAGGGTTAGGCCTAGGCTTTTCAAGCAGACCAGTGCTTGTATCAGCCCTTAAACATCTCTGGAGAAGGAAACGGGATCCTTCTTTGGTAATTCATATTTGACAGTTGCGGATTAGGTGCTCTGTATCCCTGGGACCTTGCTTTCTGCGCTCTTCCCCCTTTCCCTGCAGGCCCTCCCCTCCCCAGCTCTCTGATGACTGCTTCATGCTCCTTCCACTAAAGGACTGCCAGCACAGCCTATCGCAGGAACAGCCAATGGGGGCTGGCTGTGCTCTTTTATTTATAAAATTATAAACTCAAGCAAAATCTGGACTATGTGTTCCCAAGATCAGAGGAGCACAAATCCCTTGCTTACAGGTTGCGCGGGGACACCTTCTTTAAAACTAGTCCCTGATCTAGAATCTAGCCTGAGAACCATCTCTAAGTTCAGAATTTCCACTCGTGATCTCACATCTGTGGCCTTCCACATTGCCTTCCAAAACGCACATGGCATCTGGCATCACCTTCACTCCCACGCTCAGAGCCTCATCTCCCCGCAAGGAAGTAGTCATGACTGCCTCTTCACTCTTCTGCCAAGACTTCTCTCCTCAGTTCTTCCCTTTTTCTCTCTTTTTGAAAGTAGTTTTAATTGTGGCAAAATGCACATAACGTAAAATTGACCATCCTAATCATGTGTAAAGTGGAGTTCGGTGGCATTAAATACATTCATGTTGTTCTGTAGCCATAAACACCATTCGTCTGCAGAGCTTCTTCCATCTTGCAAAGCTGAAACTCTGACCCATCAAGCAATGACTCCTTATTTCCCTGTTCTCCCAGCCCATGGCCACCAACCTCAGTTTTCTGTCTCTGTGAGTTTGACTACTCTAAGCACCTCTTATAAGTGGATCATACAGTGTATCTGTCTTTTTGTGACTGGCTTGTTTCACTTAGCATGATATCTTCAAGTTTCATTCACATTGCAGCACGTGACAGAACATCCGTTTCCAGGCTGAATAGTGCTTCTTTGTGTATGTGGACCATGTTTCATTTATCCATCCACAGGAGGGCACTTAGGTCGCTTCTGCTTTTGGCTATTGTCAATAACACTGCTATGAATATAGATGTATGCCTTTGCTTTTTAAAGCCCAAATCTGATCAAGTCACTCCCCAGCTTACACCCTTCCAATGCTCCCCAGCAGTGGGATAAAATCCGGTGTGCGCTGTGGGTCTGTCCTGCCAGCTGTGCTCCATCTTCTTGCTCATCGTCTTTGGCGAGGTTTTGCCTTGCCATAGCAGTGCATTTGTTCGCACTCTGTCATCTTGGAGCATGACCCTTCCATCATTTCTACCCGGTGAACTCTCATTTCTTCTTTCAAAATATGAAAAAAGAAAAAAACTCAGAGATCCCAAGTGTCCTGGTGTCTGCTTAGTCTTCAGCGCACAGCCCCTCCACGGCCCCTCTGCCATAAGCAGAATCACTCCTCACTGTTCCTGCAGTGCCTCTTGTGTGCCCATAAGGCTGTCCTGGGGTGGGCTGTGTGTGTGAGGGTGTCTTCTCTAGGACCTGAGCTCCTGGAGGGTGGGCACAGCATCCGTTCATTCTAGGAATCCTGGTCGGCACCATGCTCTTCTCCGAGTGAAGGCCTTTGGTGCTAGCCCATGGGAGAGCTGTTGGTAAGGTGAACTTTTGCAGATTCCAGTTACTTCTGGGGGTGTTGCTCTTTGCACAAGTTTCTTCTGGTCACCAGTGAGGTGACCTGTGTGGCAGGCATGGCCCAGGGAAGCTTTTCCACCAAGAAGAGTTTGAATCTTTGGGGCTATAGTTTGAATGTGTCCCTCAAGGTCATGTATTGGAAACTTAATCCCAAATGCAATAGTGTTGAGAGGTGGGGCCTAATCATAGGTGATTAGGTCCTGAGGCTCCGCCCTCATGGATGGATCAACATGGTGAGTGAGGCAGTGGCTTAGTTATTTTGAGAGTGGCCTTGTTAGAAAATTGAGTGCTGCCCCCTCTTGCTTGCTGGCTCCTGTGCTCTCCTGCTTTCCTGCCTTCTGCCACAGGATGACACAGCAAGAAGACCCTCACAGTTGCCAGCACCATGCCCTGGAACGTCCCAGCCTTCAGAACCACAAGTCAGACAAATGTCTTCTTTATAAATGACCCAGTTTGTGGTATTCTGTTATAGAAACAGAAAATGGACTAAGACAATCTTCTTTCATCAGGTTATGGTCCCAACCTTTAAAGACTGCCAGTCCAAGGTTAGAGGAAGCTTTTCAAGAGCAGACACAATGTGATCTGGCCCTCAGCTACTCTCCAGCACCATGCCACCCCACTGGCTCATGCAGATGCCAACCACTGCTTAGCCTTTCAAACTGCAGTTGTTTTCCTCCTCAGGGCTTTTTCACAACCTTTTCTTTGCCTTGAAAACTCCCCCCTCAAATATTTAGCTGTAGGTTCCTTCTCATCTTGCAGGATTATTAGTTTGCTCTTTAAATGTCTTTCCAGCTAGACTATCAACTCCAGGAGGGCAGAGTTCTTCTCTGCTTCCTCCACCCATGTGCCCACTGAGCCCAGAACTGTATAACAATTTGATTGACAAAGTCCACAGAGTGAAGGATGAGAGGACCCTGGATCCCAGCCTCACAGCCTCTTACTTTAGCTGTGTGATTTGGGTCAAGTTCTTTATTCTTCCTGTGCTTTAGTTTTCTTTTCTGTAAAATAGGAGAAAAGTTTCCCTTTCTTGGTTGTTCTGGGAGACTCATGTAAAAGGGGAAGGCACTGAGCCAATGCAGCACACCTATAACCAGGAAGGGTCGGCTTCCTGCCTTGCATAGACACACATTCCCTTCTTCATGCACGGTTATTCATGAGTTAAATATGTACTGAGAAGTGGGTTCTCAGGAGGTGATGTATCCGCAGTATTGATTGTATGCCTCTGTCTTTGATGTCCCTGCCTGAGTCCCCCACTTTAGAGCCCTTTTGTTCTTCAGAAACCAGACTTTTCTTTCAGTAGTTTTAGTAATCAATTAATCAATCAATCAACAGTGATAATAATCATGAGTATGCCCATGCCCCACACTGGCTACATCCTGCTGAAGGCACACTAAGTGCTGCCCTCCCCAGGAGCCTCAGGAAGCTTGCCAAGCTCAGGTGCATGGGTGCCTGGTGGAACAAGGAAGGGATGCATCCCAGTAGAGAAATTCTCCTGCCATCACGGACATCAGCTGTGAAGAGCTGGCCAGGCTTTTGCTCACAGTGGTTAACATAGTCAAGGAGCAAGGGCTCTATGAGTCACAGGGCTCCTGATGGGAATGGAGCTGGGGGCTGATGCTGGCGTCTGGGGCACTGTAATGTGACCAAGAAAGGTGAAGGAGCCGTTCTGGAAAAGCAGAAGGCGGGAGCTCACATGACTCCTGACTCATCTTGACTTCTTGATCCTGCTTCACCCAAGCAGGTCAACTCTCTCATGGTCTCAGAGACAGAGTGCAGTCATGAGTGGGAGAGGAGCACAGAAAAGAAGACCTTGATTCCCAGCGCTGGGAGACTCCCCACTCCTCTGAGTCTCGGAAAATAGCACCCTTCAAATGTTTTAGGGATCTGTGTTTGATGAAACCGATGTTATTTTGGCTTTCAGATTCTTAGGAGAGATTTGTCTCTCAGGTCAGGAAGAAAATGCTGCCCACTGCACATTCTTCAGGACAGACTCTTTCAATTATTACTAGTTTAATGTGTGTTTTGCTTAGTTAAGGAAAACCCCTGTGGTTTCTTGACATGCTTCAGTATGCTAACCCACAGCTGATTCCATCCAGGGGGCTGGGAGATGTCCTCACTGCTGGAAAGGAGGGCACATCTCTAGAAATAAGGCTAAGGACGGTGCTGACACTGTCTACATAAACATGTGTGATCTCGGGTCCAAAGGATGGGGCCTGGTCTAAGCTGGTCCCGTGGGAAATCATTTTCCTGTGGCAACTTGTGAAGACCACTCTGTGACCTTGGTGTCTCTAGGCCTTCTCTTAGATTTTCTAAGTTAACTAGTCAGTGGAGCTGCCCTCCCTCCTGTGTCCATGTTCTCCTCCCAGAGTTCCTCCAAGAGATTGCAGAGCAATGCCTGTTTTATGAGAGCTAGATTTGCTGTATCTTCTGCTTGGAAACAGCACAGCGGACCAGGAGGACACACAGCTCCCAGGAGAACACACAGCTCCCAGGACCATCGCCACACAAAGCGAAGGCTGGTGAATCTGAAGCTTCCAGCCCTTGCTGGCCAGGCCTGCGGCACTCCACTCCCCAGCCCAGCCATGGCTTTGTCGCGGGAACCTCAGCAGGGCAGGTTTCCTAGGAGGACATTCGATTCCCAGCCTTTCCCTTCAGTGAATCACTTGAGCTCACATTCTTTTCTCTTTTATTTCTGAAGCTGTTAGCCAATCTGCTTTATGATGAACCAGTTTTGCTTGAAGCAGACAAACTTGATTCTCAGGAGATAGTGATGATTTCTTCAATCTCTGAGGAAGAGTTTTCTTTTTCCCCAACTTGCAAAAACATCAGGTCCCTCCCTCCCTCTCTGTGGAATATTTTCCATGTATGTTAACAATGGCTGAGCATGGCTGAGCATGGTAGATGCCAGAAATTTCCATCAACCCTCAAAGAGGAAAGTCTTGCTTAATGGGCTGCCCTTTCTTGTTCACTCCCTGCCCTGGGCTCCCCACTCGCCTCCTTTCTGGAAGGTCTAAAGGCTCCTGTTACACCTGGCACCACGGACTTCACTCCCTCTGATCCCCTGACCATCGTGCCCAGTGCCTCAGCCTATCATTCCATCTCTAACTTGACCTTGAGTGACCTTGAGCAAGTTTCTCTGAATTCCACCTCCAAGTTGCGCTCCCTTTGTGGTGTGCAGCACTAAGTTAAGCTTGCCTGGAAAACACCACTTGAGGCTTGAAAGCCACTTTTAACACAGTGGGAAAAGCTGTTTGTTGAGACAGGAGTGGAGTGGGTCGGGGCAGAGCGCGGCTGTGACTTAGCTATGCCGTGGCAGCAGCTCCTTTAATGCCACTTTTTCCTGGCACACCTGTGGGGCCTGGAGCTCAGAAAGAGGCGGGAGCCCTCCCTCGTCTCCCAACAGTTGCTCCAGACAGGTCAGCAAACATGGAACTCAGGATGTTCATCAAACACTGACTGTGTCTTTTGTGTTCAAAAGCGGGACACTCTCTCTGAACCCTGGCCCCACAGAGAGTGCAGAATGTGTGTAACATGCTGGGAAGGTCCGGACCTTCCCAGCAGGTTTCACAGGGTACAGAGCAGTGGGCGGCACCGTTCACACCCCTCACACGGCTGTGCCCCTGCTCCCTCCTGGCATGACTGCTGCTCCCCCGGGTCTCATCCATCTCCCCAGATGCTCTTCCCCGTGTTTGTGGTTAAAGGCCCCTGTGACCTGCAGAGGCACAGCACTCACCAGCAGCCCAGGCCTCGTCACGCACCCACATGTGCACTTGCAGGTCCTAGAACCGGTCCAAGCTCGGCATGGCGAGATGCCCCCTCCTGCGCTGTATGGGGGAGCTGCCCTCCTGTTCCCAGCGGCACCTGAGTCACACATCTGGAGCCGTCCCGGACTGCCTGACTTCCCCAACTGGGGGTTTCCTCGACTTCATCCATCCTGTTTTTTGCTTCCTCATAATGACTGGCATGGGTTGGCCCTTACCAGCCCCTGTAAGAAGGGCTGTAACTGCCTCTCACCCCCTGTTCATCTTAGGGTCTCTCAACAGAGCTGCTGGAAGAACCTCTAATCAGTGGTTCTCAACCTCAGCGCACATTGGGAATCACCTGGGAGCCTTAAAAAAAACCCTTCACACTGGGTCCAAGAATTCCATTACAATTGGTCTGGCTTGGGGCCCTGTAGGTGTTTTTTAAAAGCTCTCTAGTTGGTAATGAGTAGCTAGAGTTGAGTATTGTGGTTCTAACGTGCAGATCTGGTCATGTTACCAGCCTTTTGGGTGGCTTTCTTCTGCTTTCTCTATCTAAAACTCAAAACTGAGCATGTCTGGATCCAGTGTACACATTTTCAACTGAGCACTGACACATTCACCCCATTGGCAAGATTTATGAACCATTTTCTGCAGGTGTATGTAACATGTCATATGCATAATGGCCTATGTTATTATTTTCTTCAAAATGTATGATATGTGAGTCCTTCCGTGAACTGACCCACACCAACTGTCCAACTTCCTCTCTCGAGGTCTCAGCCTCTTTCTCTGCAGCAGTTCCCCTCGCATGTGCACACACACACACACACACACACACACACACATACACAGGGATTGATGCCATCTACCCTGACCTTCGTGTTGAACTCCTTCAAGTGTGAGTCATTACTCCTTTGTACACCTGTACTTTCTCGTCTCGATGTGATGTTCACCTGCTTGAGGTCAGTGCCTTGAGCGTCTTCCATCTGCCATGCTCACCACAGTGCTCAACCTGCCTGAATGCATGGACAGCGACTTTGTGGAGCCTCCGTCTTCCTATCTGGGTAATAAGACATTGAGTTGGTGGATCCATCAGGTTCCTTCCAGCTCTGAGTGTGCATTTGCACCATGATTCACTGATTCTGCAACACTTCACCAAGTAAAGAAAGGGTACAGATGGTGAGCATTCCTGGCTCCCAGCAGATGCGCCTCAAAATCTGAACCACCAGATGGGTGAGGGAAGATTGAATGAAAGGCCTCTTATGATTCTGTAGCCATTTTGGTGGTTTAAGAACTCTATGGAAAACTCATCAGTGTTTCTGGTATTTAAGTAAAATGGATAGTGAGCCTCTGTGTATGTGTAGGCCGGCCATCTGGAACATGAAGGAACCCGTCTGATGTGTTCTAGTCAGGAAAGCAGCTAGCCAGTACTAGTCACAGGATTTACAGATACTGAAGATTTTGTTTCTACTGATTTTCAAAATAGTGTTTGGTCTGATTTTTTTTCCTCAGTAATTTATTTTCTGCTCTTCTCAACAAACTCATTTGAAAACATGATTAGAACATGATAGACTTTTACTCATTTACCAACTGTGGTTCCTGCTTCACGTTTCATTAGAATTCTATCATTAAAGGGCACGGTGGCTTTGCCCTTTAACCGCGAACGGATAAATGATGCAGTTAGCTTTCAAATTTGTGGGAAAATATAATTTCAGGTTCAACCGTAGGTCAGCAGTCCGTGTGTTCTGTTAGTCTGTTTGTCTCTCAATCATCTCATGGAAAATTGTCAGCTCTTGGTATGGAAAAAATTTTCTTGAAGGCAATATTTGCTGAGTGACTGACGGAATGAAAAACGCCGGTTGCATAAGTGTGAAAAAGATCTGGGTGTTTTCGTTGGATCCAAATTCCTCATGAGCCAACAACAGTGTGGTGTGGAGCCTGGAGCACATTAATAAGAACAGTGTCCTGAATTCAGGAGGTAACGCTCTGCCCATGCCCTGTGCAGGTCAGACAGTATGTGCAGCACAGTATGTAACCCAGGGCACATTTCAGGCACCCACAGGGCACTGCAGTTTGAGAGCTGGAGCATAGCCAACGGAGCAGAGAGTCAGAATCCACGCAGAGGAGTTGAAGACACAGACTCATAGGTGGCGTGACCGCCATCCTCCTGTACTGAAGGTGCTATCGTGGAGAGAAGGAAGCAGATTGACTCTCCCAGCTCCAGAGCACAGAACTCAGACAAACTGTCAGAAGTTTACAGGCAGGCCGCTTTTGGATCAACTTTAAAAAGAATGTTATAAACAGCTAGAGCAATCCTAAAATGGAATTTGCTCTTTATAAAGCTGCAAATGCCTCGCCCTGCAACTGCTTAAGCAAAGTTGGGAATGGCAGTTGTGAGTAATCTTTCCAGTGTATACCCACAATCACCAGAAACGTGGGCTTCCCTGACACCGAGCGCTTCTTAAATAAGCACCTCATAAGTGAACAAAGCTCAGCACTTCAAAGAAGTCACTTTATTTATGCATGGGTCTGCAGCTTGGATTTCTTGATAATTATGTTAAATAAAACTCCACCTACTCTTCCACAAACTCTTCAAGAAACCTAAGGCTTTTGGCGAGAGTAACACTGAAACTTGAAAGAAATGATATATGTGTGAGAGGTGCTGTTTCATTAGAACATGTTATTTGACTCCATGTTGAATCAACAGCTTGTGCAAAATGCAATTTTACCAGCCTCGTTCCTTGCTTTGGTCACATGATTTAACTTAACATTCTCAGCACTTGATTTTTCTAACATAAAATGGGATTGAGAGGGAAAATTTGAAGGTCCCATGGTCTGTCTTCTGCATTCTGACAGCTCATTATCTGTGTAGGATTGTTCTCACATTTAAGTGAGATTAGCAGAGGCAGAGCCTCTCAGGACTGAAGATAGCCTGTTTTTAGGGAAATGCTGGACTGTTAGATCTGTAACACTGAAGCACTAAGTTCATTTCACAAAAGCAATGTGCTCTTTTTAAATGGTTGATCAAAGTTACTTTCAAAAGAAAGTGTTAGTTTTGTTATTAGCCAAATCAAGAGCTGATTGAATGTACTATATTTAAAAATCACATCTCAAGATGTTATTCAAAATACTATTTGACCCACCAATCTCATTACTGGATATATACCCAAAGGAATAGAAATCATTCTATTATAAAAACACATGCATGCATATGTTCATTGCTGCACTATTCACAATAGCAAAGACATGGAGTCAACCTAAATGCCCATCAGTGATAGACTGGATGAAGAAAATGTGATATATATATATACCACGGAATACTATGCAGCCATAAAAAAGAACGAGATTATGTTTTTTGCAAGGTCATGGATGGAACTGAAGGCCGCTATCCTTAGCAAATTAATACAGGAACAGAAAACAAAATGCCACATGTTCTCACTTATAAGTGAGAGGTAAATGATGAGAACACGTGGACACACGGAAGGGAACAACCCACATTGGTGTCTACTTGACGGTGGAGGGTTGGAGTGAGAGGAGCAGAAAAAATAACTACTGGCTACTAGGCTTAGTACCTGGTGACAAAATAATCTGTAAAACAAACCACCATGACACAGTTTACCTGTGTAGCAAACCTACACCTGAACCTAAAAATCTTTATAAAAGATGCTATGCAATAAAATTTGCAGCTAAGAATTTAACTAGGCAAATGTTCATTTAGTGATCTAAAAATATGTGTCTGAAGGGCTCTAGCAAAAAATAAATAAACAATAAATTTCTCAGCGATGGTAAGGCTGAAGTAAATGGGGAAAAAGCTGAATTAATCCTTTTTCTGCTGGATTTGGTATGGAGATTTCACATTTGTGGGTGAATGTGGGCCTCTTGTGAGCTCCAGCACAAAAGACCGAACTGAACAAAGGATTAAATATGTCACCTGTAAAATCCTGGGCAGCAAGACTCCCAGCCACAGAATGTGAGACTCAGATTTCCAAGTCAAAACGTGCCAGGAAGCAGCTCCTAGGTCCGTGGTGTGTATCTCCTTCGCACCAGGCGGTGCTCATCCTGGATGCTAGCTAGAGTCGAAGTAAAGAGTGAAAGAACTTTCTTTTTTATTACTCAATAAAATGTGTATTTTGAGCTGTGTTAGGCTTACAGAAAAACCGAGTGGCAGGTTCAGGGACTTCTCCCACGGCCCTTCTTTGTTCCTCATGGTCCCTTGCAGGTTTCCCCTGTTGTTAAGATCTGGCATTAGCCTGGCACATTTGTTACAGTTAATGAGCCAATACCGATACATCATTCACTAAAGCCCACAGGTTGCATTAGGGGTCACTCTTGGTGGTGCACATTCTTCAAGTCTGGACAAATCTAATGACATGCATTCACCATTACTGTATCATGTGGACTCGTCTCCTGGACCTACAGATCCCCTCATTCCTCACCTGCCCATTCCTCCTTCCCACCCTCCGCAAACTGCTCGCAACCACTTAACCTTTGACTGAATGGATTTATTCTGCTTCTGCCTTACTGTATATATATCATATTTTAATAATATAAAATGAATAGCCTATACTAGGCTTCCATAAATATTTGTTGAAAAAATACTTGCATGGATGCAGGATCAATCAATCAGTCTTTCGGGATTTCTTATATATTACATCGTCTTTATAAGAAAGCAGTCATTCTCACCAGGGTGCACCAAGTGGACACTGGATATGTTCTGACCCGGCTGGGGGCTGAGTGGAAGTCGGGCTGGAGACACAGAGAGCCAGTGCCCACTTCCGGGACCACTGAGCCTCGGAAGAACCGAAGGCAGAGAGGTTCTCTCAGTGTGGACTGGGCCTCTGCCGGCTGCGGCTGGGGTCACAGGGCTGATGTGTGTTATGCCACGTGGGGAAAACCTACAGGCAATCCTGAGAAAGGCTCGCAGGGGCACCCTCTGACCCCAAAAGAACAATTGAATTCTAATTTATTTCTGCCATTTTGCATTTTCTGACTTTTTCCAAGTGTACAGTTTAACTGCCAAATTGTCATGTGGGGTTATATGATTATATTTCATTAATATAGTCTAGTTTGTTCAGCTATTCTTATTGGGTGAATTTGGGTGGTTTCCTGATATTTTTGTTTTTAGTAGTGCCTCAGTAGTTTTATTCATAATTATGTTTTCCTTCTGGATTATTTACTTCATATCTAGTTCAAGAAGTGAAATCACTGGAATCTCACAGTAAGTTTTTGAATTTCACAGTATAATGCTGATTTTATTCAAAGACTCACATTCTAAGAAAGTATAATGAGGCAAAACAAGCAACAAACATCTTAAGTTGATTTTTTCATAATATCTCTTCCTTCCATCTTTGTTTGTAGAATACCAGACTATTTCATGAACCCAAGATCTAATCAATATCCTTCTTAAGTATGGCCACAGTGGATTTCTCGTTATTTTATCTCCACTTCAGGAAATGACTTTTCATCTTGTGTTTTGGGAGCCATAGATGGTTCTGAGCAGGATGCTCGCTCTGGATAGACCCAGCATGTAGATGGCCATTTGGGCTTGCTCCCGGTACAGCGATGCAGCTCCCTGGGAAAGGGTGTGAGTAGATTTTGGGGACTCTGGATGCCATGTGTCCTGAAGAGACAAGGGCTCCGTGCCACCTCTGCCTGTTTCCAACCGTGTCACCATGTGATCAAAAATCATGGACACGCCCTGGTTAATAGAGTGGGAGCTCAACAAATTATTACTTTTAATTGTTACTTGGACGTGGCCAAGTTGACTACAGTCTATGTTCTGCCACCTATCAGTCCGAAAGTGGTGCCACAGAAGGTGAACCACATGCTGGAGATGCCCCTCACGTCCTGCGTTTGCTCCATGAGATGCACACACAGCCCCCGCGCCTGCATTTCACGACGATATCTCTACCAGCAATATTTGTATTGGTGAATCACATGCCCCAGTGGGAACTACTTAAGGGGAATTCAGTGGATTTCATTCCTTGTATGTAATTGGCCACTTAGTAATAGACGTGTAGATCTCTTGTGTGGATGAAGATTCTGCCTTTTATGTAAGATACGTGTTGCAATTCAGCTTTCAGGTCCCAGCCCCAGGGAGGCTCCAGGGCCTTCACAAACTGGCCCACCCACGAGAAAGAAAGCAGTTGTCCAAATGTGGGTAGCTTTCCTTCCCACTGTTCTCAGCTGCTTCCAATTAGCCCCATATACATAATCCAGTTTGTGTCTGTATCAGTACAATTCTCCCATGTCGATGGGAATGTGAAGCCACAGAGGGAAAGGGGATGGACGATATGCTTTCATTCAGCTCTCCCCCGTCTCGCACCTCTTGGCCTGCATACATTTCTTTGCTGTGATTAAACGAGCATTTTATAAGCCACATTTGCTGTGTGAAAAGCAAAGTTTTCCCTCCCACGGATGAGGGTCTCCAGGGATGGGGTGTGTGTGTGTGTATGTGTGTGTGTGTGTGTGTGTGTGTGTGTGTGTGTGTGTGAAAGAGAGACTGCTGTAAACATATATCTGTGTGAAACTTCATTTTCTATATGTGAATTTTTGGAACTGAGACAAATGGAACTCAGCTAAAAGACGGGAAAAGGTAGACCAACTCTGACCTAATCTACTTAAGCCACCAGGCAGTTAATAACGTGGTGGCCTAATTTATGCAGCACCCAGAAACAAGCCTGTTTCAGCACTGCAAAGGCTCAGCCACTAAGTGGGCAGCATTGTTGGAGGTGAGCAGCTTGAGCTAATTACTCATCAAAGGACCAAGCGCTTGAGGTGCGCTCATTGCTCATTGGAGGCCAGAGTGGGGAGGGCCACCAAGCTGTGCAAGGCCATGGGACTCTACTGTCAGTTTCAGGGAAATTTAGGATCCTGGGGCAGAAACCAGGACTCCAATGAACTGGGAGAGGAATTGGATCCAGGGGAGACAAGTGAGGAGTAAGAAGTCTATCTTCAGAAAGGAGATCCCCAAGGCGAGAAAGATGAGAAAGGAGGGTGGAACGGTTCTGGAACTGTGTCTCAGTACCAGCACCAGTAGCTCTCAAGGCTTTCTAGAGAAGGAAACTTCATTTCTGAATTAAAGTTAGTCTTCAACGACATGGCAGGGATCTCCGCACACCCTCTCATGTGTCATAGTCCACTGTATTGGAGGAAAGAGTGTTGGCTTTGGAGGCATAGAAATTAAAATTGGAGCACAGCAAAGGAAACAATCATCAGAGTGAACCAGCAACCAACAGAATGGGAAAAAATTTTTGCAATCTACCCATCTGACAAAGGACTTATATCCAAAATCTACAAAGAACTAAAACAGATTTACAAACAAACAAACAAACCCATTCAAAAGTGGGCAAAGGATATGAACAGATACTTTTCAAAAGAAGCCACATATGAGGCCAACAAACATATGAAAAAGTGCTCATCACTGGTCATTAGAGAAATGCAAATCAAAACCACATTGAGATACCATCTCATGCCGGTTAGAATGGCAATCATTAAAAAATCTGGAGACAACAGATTCTGGAGAGGATGTGGAGAAATAGGAACACTTTTACACTGTTGGCGGGAGTGTAAACTAGTTCAACTATTGTGGAAGACAGTGTGGGGATTCCTCAAGGACCTAGAAATAGAAATTCCGTTTGACCCAGCAATCCCGTTACTGGGTATATATCCAAAGGATTATAAATCGTTCTACTATAAGGACACATGCACACAAATGTTCATTGCAGCACTGTTTACAATAGCAAAGACCTGGAACCAACCCAAATGCCCATTGATGATAGACTGGACAGGGAAAATGTGGCACATATACACCATGGAATACTATGCAGCCATCAAAAACGATGAGTTCATGTCCTTTGTTGGGACATGGATGAACCTGGAAACCATCATTCTCAGCAAACTGACACAAGAACACAAAATCAAACACCGCATGTTCTCACTCATAGGCGGGTGTTGAACAACGAGAACACATGGACACGGGGAGGGGAGCATCACACATTAAGGTCGGTGGAGGGAACTAGGGTAGGGACAGTGGGGGGTGGGGGAGTTGGGGAGGGATAACGTGGGGAGAAATGCCAGATGTAGGTGATAGGGAGGAAGGCAGCAAACCACATTGCCATGTAGGTACCTATGCAACAATCCTGCATGTTCTTCACATGTATCCCAAAACCTAAAGTGCAATAATGTGTGTGTGTGTGTGTGTGTGTGTGTGTGTGTGTGTGTGTGTAAAAGAAAATAACTGTACATTAAGGCAAGCAGGGTTGATCTGGGGATTTTAGTGGCTGAAATTAAATCATTTTCAGACACTGGAAAAAATAGGTAAATTGGAGTAATACATGAACACTGAAAGGGTTAAACAGTAGTGATGTGGAGAGCTCCCCACCCCCATGTACCCCTTTCTTAACCCTTTAATTAGATCAGAGCCCTAGAAATAACTTACAAAGTAATCATTGATCATTTAGACCTTAGTGCTTCTGTGAGCATGTTTTCTCTTTCACTGCTGCTCATCTGCATGGAAAAGTATGCATGTGTTTCTGAGTATAATTCCATGGTGCTTGCTTCCATTAGATTTGTGCAATTTGGATCATATTTGATAAGCAACCAAACAGCCCCGTATTACTGAACGTTCCCATTACTATTTTATGTAAAGGCAGTGCAGGGGGCTGTTCTGAATTCTCAGTTGCCTTTTTCCCCTTCTCCAGTTCTTTGAAAATATCAGAAACGGACTTGTGGCATCTTTGAAAAGCTATTTAAAATGTACTGCTCTGCTCTGAACTTGAAAATGTGCTTTTAATACAAAGTTTGTGGAGCCCTTGCTGCCCATACGAGATGAATCCTGCCATGTGGTGGATGCCTGTCTCATGCTGGGCACTGTGCTCTAAGCCCATCCGTTTATTTTCCTGCTTGAAATTGGCTTTCGAGAGAGGCACCATGGTTCCCTTTTCATAGGAGAAGAAACACCGGAGGATCACAGATGGGGAGTCTGTCTCCACAAACTCACAGACCCCGAACGAAAGCCCAGGACCGTCCCCTTCCAAAGCCTGCCTGCACCAGCACTCACGTTGCATCTCCATTCTCTTCACTGAGGGTCAAATGGAAAGAACATATGACAGTCAAGTTTCAGAAAATAAGAGAAATTAAGAAATATGTGCCCGGAAGCAAGAACGACTAGCCTCATTAAACTGGCTCCATCCACCTCCTCTCATCTTTTTCTGCGTTTTGGCCCAGTTTTCTCTCCCCCACGTTTCCTCCTTGAACTCATTTGAATCCTCTTCCCTGGTGAAGTCGTTTAGGTTCAGGCTCTTATTTTACTTTGGTCCGTAATTTAGATGGAACCACATGTGCTGATGTGATTGAAACGATGTGGAATTCTCTGGACAGAGATAGAATTGTGGAGGGGTTAGTATGTGTGTTTAAGATTAAAAGACCAGGTGTGGGGGAAGAAATATAATGAACAAAAAACAGTGTTTTAAGTGAATCCTGAACCTGCACTCATGGAAAAAGTTCTTTTCCCTTGAGGTTCTCTCAAAGCATTTTACCATCAGCACACGCAGAAGTGATTCTCAGTTTTCTGAGATGGGGCCGTCTTGAATCCAACAGACAACACACAGCATCAGCCAGACTATCACAAAGGATGTCATGGGCGCAGACATAAATACTGGTGTCAACACTGTGTCTGCATACCAAGAGAGGCGGAGCAAGAGGACAGAGTGGCGGGTGAAGGTACGCTGTCTAGAACAGAGGCAGAAGAGAAAGGAAGACCGCCGGTGTACCCCACAGCTCGAGGACCGTCCTGGAGGGCTCATGCCAGCTGCGCACTTCTGAAATGAAAAAGCCCAGTGAAATGAGGACAGTAAGGCTTAGAATTACTCACTTGACACTGCGTGTGTTTCTTCTTAGCTTCTCACCTCCACATGAAATCCTTAGATGGTGAAAATCTAATAGCAAAAATTATATAGTCTTGTAGATTTATCAGCCTTAACATAGTAAGAGAATTTTTTAAAGCACATGAGGTCTTCCATGGACTAAAAGAAAACTTGTAAACCTAAGAGAACCTCAATTTTTGATAGATAAAAGAACATATTTCCTCAAACTATAATCTTGATACTAGAATTTTAATTTAAAAATGCCTGCAGTTTACATGCAAAGTTATAGATTAATCCTTAAAAATAGGTTACATGTAGTATCCACAGGTCAAACAGATGTTATTTTAATTCGTAATAATTGTGTCATGTTCCTCCCCGCCAGAAGCCAATTATGCAAGCTTCTGCATTCACACATGGAAAATAATTTAATGGAGTACTCATTGCAATTTCACTTATCCAGAATTGGCTGTTGTTCTCAGAGCAGCCTGTGTTGCCTTGTTAAGGAGAATATGTTGGTATCCAGACATCCAGAAAGGGTCCTTCACTGTTTCAGAGTTCATTTTCCCCACTTTTGAAGTACACACACAAACACCCATTCATGCAAACCACACAGAGATTGTAAAGTGAGTCCACTGACATTTATGCACTTATTTTTTCTCTTTGGGTTTCAAACTGTCCATCAGTGCCCATTAACTCTTAATTTAGATATAGTTTAAGCCTAATTAGAAACCAGAAGCTCTTGTATGTCCACAGAAGATTAAGACAGCCCCAAGAACAGATAGTGAAACAATTATGTAGCAAGATAAAGTCTTCTTACAGTACAAAGATGGATGATTTTTTCACTGATCTTAGCCTTCTGAATTTTAGAATTGTCATTTCAAAGTCTAAAACAAAGGACAAGTCAGGGAATAAAGGAATGTCAAGTAGACACAAACCTACTGGCTTTGTTATTTCTGTTTTAGCAAATAAACCACCACACATAACCACAGCCCAAGAGACAGATGGCATATATCTGCATTGCCCGGTCAAGGTGACCACCTTACGTCCTCCTGGAAGAGGTCTGCCATGCACCATACCACAAACCAAATATTATAAAATCAGATGGCACACTGTAGTGAATTTTTTGAGGCGTGTATTGAAAAGCATCTCAGAAAGCATTCTTGAAGCTTCCAGAAGTCAACCTGAGTTACCTGAGAAGGGATGCTTTTTGATGATTGCTCGCTTGATACTGGGATAGCCAGATGAAGATTCGCCCTACATCCTCAGAAGGGCAACTCTGGAATTTCTTCGTCTTGCTGGAGATTCCTGCTGCATTTTGGGTCTTTAATGCATAAACATTGAGATGTCCTGAGGAAATTACTCCCTAGGGAGGAGAAGGGTGGACGAGGAGTAAGCTTTGCTGGTGACTCATGCACCGTGTGGAAACTCCCTGCACAAGTGAGCCATGCAGGGTGAGTCTAAAGGGTTAATGCACTTTCAAAAGCCTCTAATTTGTTATTCCGGAAGAGTAATTTACTCACTAGAAGTATCTGGGTGGCTACTAACACATTTGTGTCCTTAAAAAGATCAGTTTTATGTTAAGATTAAAAGTATAAAGCAAGAGCTGGAAAGTCACTGAAAACTGACAGCCCGTTTCCCATTGTCAAGAGTATTTATTAAAACGTTCTGGTTGCAGAAGGAATAAGAAATGGCTTGAGATCATGACCCAGTGAATCATATTGTAAACATGTTAGCCCTGGCTGTGAAATCAACCAGCGCTGAGATCAAGCGTCCCCAGAAGGTGTTGGGGGAATTAGGGACATGGCTGTGTTTCCCAGAGAATAGGGAGCATTTTGTTTTCCCTCTTCACCAACATGCTTTTGACGTGCATGGCAGAGCTGAAGGCAGGGGGAAGAGGACAATGTAGTAAGTGACTGAGCGGCGTCTTTTTTTTTTTTTTTTTTTTTTTTGCAAAGTGAAGCTGAGTCATCTGGCCTCTGTCATTTCAAAACTATTCTCTAACTATTCTCTACGGCCGCATTCCTTTCGCTCTTGCCTGCCTTTAGAACCCTGGAGAGGGCCTCCTGAAGCCTGGCCCTATTCTTTGTCCTGACAAAGATAAACTTTTCTAAAAAGCTGCATGCTGCTTCTCGGACAGGTTTTCCTCACAGTGACTACGTGATGACAGTACCATGCAGAGGAGGTGTCTGTCGAAGGAGCTCGTGGCGTGTGACAGAGTCCCCTGCACGGGCCGGCCTCCTTTCCTCCCGGTTTTGGAAAGACTCTTTCCCTGTCAGCAGGGGGTGTTCTGGCAGTTGACATTTCTGAAAATTACAGCCTACATTTTTTAAAAATCCAGTAAGTGAAAACTAAAAAATTAATACTGTGGTCATAATAGTGTAGCGTTCGATAGCTAATGAGACATTGTCATGCCACCTATTATTTTCAGGCTTTTACAGTCGTTTTTTAAATACAAGGAAATCTTTGGGGTGAAATGTTCCCCAGGAGTTGGTGCAAGCAGAGGCAACAGGGTGAGGGAGCTGGGGTTGGACCCCCCCAATTCCTCCTGGCCAGGGTTACCAGCAGCTTGCAGCACACAAGTAAATAAAATAGAAAGCCAAGATTTCTACAAGCACGTCAGTTTATACCTCACTGTAATGAATTCTCTTCTGCACATCACAAAGGCATCTCTTGACTGTGGAGTTTGGTTTGCTTGGTTACAGAAAGGGCAGTTCAAAGCTTTGGTTCTTAGGTTGCTACTGGGACAGTCAGCTGAATTCCTCCCACCGTGCTGGTGCTGGGGTGGGGCTCACGCAGATTGTCTTTTGTCACCAGGGGTGCTGTGGATTCACAAGTAAAGGAGAGAGACTTCTCAGGTCAAGCCTCTGGCTGCTCCCTGAGGTCAGCTGCCTAGCTCCTCCTCCTCTGAGTTAGGAACAAAGACTACGATGCATGCATTTCTTAAGTCTGAAAAATGATACAACCACATAAAACCCCATGATTTCATATAGACATTCCAAAACATAAAAAGTAAACCATGCATTCACAGAAACACGGAATTACAGAACTGGACGCTGAGCTGGTTACTTGGGAGGCAGGCATCCTTGCCATCGGTTTATGCGTCAGCCCTACCATGCAGTGGTGGCCAGGTGACCTCAGCTGCTCCTGCATCCTCGGCTCCTCACCTGTCCAGTGGGGCAGTGACATCTGTCTTGTAGCTCTGATGTCAGTTTGAGGGAGGTAGGGTGCGGTTTCAGAAAACCATCTGGGCTGCACCTGCGTGAGCACAACTGCAATTTCAGGAGCAAAGGTCAGAAGAAACCCTTGGGTTTCTTCTACATGAAAGCGCTGCCATCTCCTGAAATGCTTTCAAGACTGCCCAGGAGCACAGTGCGAAGAGAGAGCCGGAGCCCATGGGGAAGTGATTCCAGAGTGTTCCACTTGTTAGAGGAAGGCATTTGTTGGAAAATGGACATTCAAGCAGATTTGCCTGCATAGACACACAGAATGACTGGGAAAGCCCTGACAGGTTACTTACTGGTAAATGAGGTGAGAAACTTAAAGTGAGAACCTCATTGCTGCCTCTTTTTCACTTTAAAAACATTTAAATTTTGAATTATGGTAAAATACACATAAGATTTACTATTGTAACCATTTATAAATATACAGTTCAGTAGTGTTAAGTATATTCACATTGCCAAGGAACCAATCTGCTACTTATATTTAATTTTTCCAGAGAGAAATATTTTTAAATTTTAAAATGTTTAATTGACAAATAAAAATTACGCATATTCGAGGTGCAAAATATGATTTCCTATATATGTACATTGTATACTCATTACCACAGTAAAATTAATACATTTCTTTCTGCATGTATGTGTGTGTATGTTTGCATACATGTGTACATGTGTGCCTGTGTGCATATGTGTATACATATGTGTATTTGTGCCTGTGTGTCTATGTGTATGTGTGTACGTGTGTGTATGTGTGTCTGTGTGCACAGGTGTGCCTGTGCGTATGTGTGTACTTGTGTGCATGTATATGTATGTGTGTCTTTGTGCATAGGTGTGCCTGTGTTTATATGTGAATGCTCATATGTGAATGTGTGTGTACATGTGAACATGTGTGTTTGTGTGGAGCTGTGTGTGCATAGGTGTGTATATGTGTGCCTATGTGTATGTGTATATGTGTGCCTGCACAAGTGCACAGGTGTGTGTGTGTATGTGTACACAGGTGTGCCTGTGTGTATATGTGTACATGTGTATGTGTGTGTGTGCATGTGCACAGGTGTGTATGTGTGTTTGCATGTGCACATGTGTATATGTATACATGTGTGTACATGTGTGTGTGCACAGGTGCCTGTATGTGTGTGTGCACATATGTATGTGTGTAATGTGTGTGCAGAGGGTATGTGTGTACACAGGTGTGTATGTGTGTGCCAGTGTGTGTGTGGTGGGGACACTGAAAATTTCTCTTATCACCAAAGAACAGTTATTTTGATTTGGCTCTTCTGTTTTGAAATATCAGAACAATCATAATTTCCCATAGACAAAATCCTCAATCCTCATCATCCTTCCATTTCCTATATTCATCATAAACTTCATGCTTGATGTTGAAATTGTTTTCTGAAAATAGAGAATACAAAGAGGAGATTTTAAAAGTCAACGGCAGCCCCACAGTCCTTTTTCATCTTATTTCCTGATACCGTCAGTTGACTTGGGTGTTGGGTTTTCCTTGACTGTGGTTATTTCTGTAGCAGGAGCTCCAGATTAGGCAATGGTTTTCTTCAGAGATAGCTTAGAATGAGCCCCAGAACAAGGTCAACCTAAAGATTGCTTGTGTCTGCGCTTCCAGGGCACGGTGATCCTCATCACTAGCTGGGAGCCCCGTGAGGATCTGCTCCTGGTTGTTTCTGTTCTGTGTCTTCCCTGCGGCCTTTACTGAAGCGATTACCAACTGGCGCAATTCAATTGCTACTATCCCCATCATCCACAGACGGCTGAAATATTGAGAACACAGCAGTGACTAGGAGGCAATGCTCTGTCCATATCCAAGAACACACTTGAATAAATCAGAGATTGAGAAAGAAGGGTCAGGGGTGGGGGAGGGGAATGCATGGTTAGTGAGTTAGCAAATTCCTGTGACTTTTTCAGGAAAAGATCTCGTCCACACCAACTTTAGGAATATGTAGAAAGAAAGGTCGGGACAGGGGTGGGCTGGTGGGCAGAGCAGTTGTGGGCCACAGGGAAAACGCATCTGGTCATGTATTTGGAGTACAAAGTCTTGCTTTACTATTGAATTGCCTGGACACTCCGGGAACAGTGTTCACTTCTTTTTGCAACCATTTCTTCAGAGAAAAGTCTTCTTAGAAAGCAGTTTGAGGCTTTGAGTACCAGATGGATTACAGAGATGAGTGTGAAGCATTATTGTCATTTTTTTTTTAAGTGAAATTCACTAAATGCAAATAAACCTAGCAAAGATTCTATGGTTAATTTTCTTCTAAAATTCAGATAATTAAGACAATTCATTCTCCTGAAACTGCTGTGCATAAAAAGAAAATTTTTATCGAGGTGACCCTTGAGTGCCAAACAACCTGTACTCAGCTGCAAAATGAGTCGTTGATGACCCTCCAGCAACTCAGCAGTGGATGCTTTTTAGCTCATGTGGTGACTGCTGCACGTGGGATACGTCCAGCAAATACCTGCTGAGCTAATACTAAACAGCCTCAGGCAGAAAGACACTGGGCATTTGCCACAGCCTGTGGCTCAAGGTCATGCTTAAAAAGATCCCTTGTTCCACTGCATCCCAACTCCCCACCATGGGACCTCACAGGCCTTGGTGACCACGCACATCAGACGTGGTTCTTGCTCAGTCCTGGGGGCCACAGAACCCAGCAGATACTTTACCCCCAAGACCAGACTCCAACTTGGCTTTTGTCCTCCCCTCCAGGATTGGTGACCTCCTAGCTCATGATGCTGTGATGGGCATGGACCCACTCCTCTCCATCCTCCTAGCTTCAGGTCTCTGACAGTGGGAGCAGACATTTAAATAGCAGATCGCCCACAGCAGGGCTGGTGGATGAGCGAACTCAGGAAGGTGCCTGCATAGACTCTAGTGTTAAACACAGAATTCTTACAGGGCACCCCCGAAGTTACCTAACTGCTGACTCCACCAGTCATAGAAGTGTGATAACCCACTAATCATCATTCTGAATCTCTCTCATACACACTTACACACACATACACACAACCTTGTTACTTAATTTTTAGATAGTCTACTTTCAGAAGAGTTTTCAGGAATACAACATGTACAAAACTGAGAGATTACCTGAAGTATCTTTAGATTTAGTAAGAAGTTCCATGATTTTTTGAACATCACACTTGAAAGGTACATGAATACAGATATACTTAGGAAAAGAAGCTTCAATTAATTTAAAAAGGAGAACAATGCTATATGCTGTATCCGACCTTTCTCTGAATGTTACATTTTCTCCCCATCCCAGGCTGCACCTAAGAAAACTAAAAGGAAATGTGCTATCTTTTCTAAGCAGTGAAAGCTCTGAGTTTTCCCCTGTTTTCAGTGCACAATGCTTCCCTTTCTTACTGGTTAGGCAGGATAGGTTCTGAGTCCCCTGGTATCATCAGCTTACATATTCTCTGTTAAATGTTCACAAAAATCAGTACCTTTCACGCCTCAGCAAAACCTCTACTGCCTAAAATATAATGAGGTCATTCATTTTTGGAGGAATTGCCCCAACTACAATGGGCGAAGAACCAAATCAACGTGTTGGACTATTTATCTAATTTTTATTTAGTTCTGGGATATAAATAAATGAATACATACATAAAAACATATGCATATAATAGCTCCAGCAGCCTGCAAAACTGACAGGACACTGGAGTTGGAAGGGGACTTTGCAATCCTCCAGTTCCACGGTTTCCTGTCACAGATTAGACGGCTGGGGCATGTGCAGGTGATTATTTGCAAATGGTCCTGAGTCTTCCAGTTTATGTCTTCGTTCACAGCCAGTGCTGATTGTAGAAGCAAATATGCAAACATGTGCAAGAAGAAGTCATACATCCTAGGGCTTGGATTTCCTCCTCTTGTTATTTCTATCCGTAGACAGAACCATTGCTGAGCTATTGAATTTGTCTCCTTCCCCCACACCAGTCTTGAAAAAGGAAAGAAAGTAGAGAAAAGAAAAAGAAATTAATAAAGCCAACGGATCCTAGGAGGATTGTATTGAATCCCAGCTTTGTAAAGTTTTGCTTTATTCCATGGCAACATGGGTATACACATCCCGCCGATGTTTCAGTGGCTCAGAGCGGGTAAGGCCTGTGCCAAACGCTGCTAGCAGGAGGAGCGTAGAGATAGCCATGGAGCTAGAACATTGGCCCTTCCTTGGCCCAGTGTCTCAGGACCTCCCTAAAGCCCAGCCCTGACACTAAGCACGCTTCCACCGCTGTCATATAAAATTGTGTTTTCTCTATTCTCTTTTTATTATTCAGAATCTTCAAGAAATACATTAAGTTCTTTCAGAAATATTTTATTTTGAAAAGAGGACTAAAACAGATGGCCTGAGTGTGTTAAACACAGAGACCAGACCATCGCCTACCTCTCCACACGCCCTGCCTTCACCGGCAGAATCGTGATCCATCGTGCTCTCTGTTCAATGTCAACGCGCCTTTCAGAGTGCGAGGCTCTTCCCTTCTAGGTGGTCTTACCAGGATGCATGTGTGTGCCTGTGTGTGCACACGTGCAGCTCCCCAGGACTCTAAAAAAGACACTTTTCTGCTTTAATACTAAGAATATGTGAGAGATTTATGTTTCAAATCCATACAGAATTGCATGATTCTCTCCAAATTGTACTTGGGAGAGAAAGGAAGGAACAAAATTTATTTTACAAAAAATACTCAGTACATTTGGGGCACATATGAAGATGTTCCAGAACATGGTTTATCTCTTTAAAGACAATTAACACAGTTTTCTGGGCAAGGCAAGGCAAAATATTCAGTAACTTAGCAACAGCAACAGAAGACGGCCAATATTGCAGCACATTTTTCTCTTGGATCAGGTCAGAGAGTACTACAGAGAAAACGGAGTAGACAGAGCTGAGATGCTTCCGCACTCACTGTGGTCAGTGCAGCGTTCAGCGTGTGCCACGATAATACCAGAAACTCCCTGCCAAGGCCTTGGAATCCAGCTCTCATTTCGTACGTGACCTGCAGGGGAGTAAGATAAATGCATACGTTTCATCAAGTTCAAATGCAAACTTAATTTTAAATGTATGTAGCATCAGTTTAAGGCAAGATGGAACCATCTTTTTCAAGGTACTCTGCACACACTTTGGCGCACATCACCTACTCAAGGTGGATTTTAGAGCTTTATTTGCGGCATTATATCACAGACAAAAGCAGGTTCATCAGAGTCAGAGGAATGTGGCACAAATGCCAGCTGTCCTACTTACTGGCTGTGGGACTTGAGTAAGCTCCTAAAGCAGCTGCACCTGCCTTTCCTGCTGGGCACCATGGAGCTATCAGCAGTGCTGTCCTCAGAGGGCTGCGGGCTGGATGAGGTTTGCTGGTAGATGTGAAGTATGAAGCATCGCTTTCGTGAGTGGTGGGGCTGATGGTGTTTCATTCTTTAGGGAGGTGATTTTCCCTTGCAAAGGCACCAACAGTTTCATGTTGGCCCATTTTTCTATTAATTGTTTCCATTAATGGGACCAAGAGTGGTCGTCCCATCATTTTATTTCTGCTGGTCGTACGACAAGCAGTTGCTTCGTTGCGTTTAGGTAAATATTGACAGATGCTTTTAACAGTCTGCTGTTTTGTCTGTTTCTGAAGTCCTTAAAGTAATCCCTAAAAAGATGATAGTGTAGATGGAAAGATGTCTGGAGTCAGGGAACCCGTGTTCTTCCTTGTGTGCCTGTCAGTTTCTAAAATGCCGTCTACGAAGGACTTTCATGATTTCTTTTTAGGTATATGGTGACAGTTCAGTTTGCTTCACTGTCTGGAAAATTTCCTTACAATCAGGCTGAAATTTCTCATGTTAACGTCTCATGTCTCATTACTTTTAGATCAGGAATTCTCAGGCTTTGCTGTATCTGATTGCTCTTGGAGGCTGAGCTTTTGGCTAACTACCTGAACAGATTTGTCATTTCTCTTCCCTTGGAATGAAGCAATATCTAACTTCTCATTGTTTCTGCTATTTTGCCATTTAGTGATCTGTGATTTTGCTAAATACTGAAGGACTTCCCTCAATTCAAATATATGCCAGGTCAAGGAAAGGGCAGTTGGATATTGCAGACAGCGTAGTGCAGTAGTTAAGAGTGGATGCTCACCAGCCGCGCTGCCTTGCACAAGTTGTCAAGCCTCTCAGCCCATTTCCTCAATCTGTAAATTAGGTGTGAGTGTAGGACCTTCCTAGGAGAATTTTTCTGTGCGAATACAATGACTCTCAGAAAGACTTTCCCTTAGTCTGTGGCGAGGAGGCACACACTGGAAAGGCTTCTGCAGGTGCAGTGATCAATGCTGTTCTCAGTGTATACATCCCATAATAGGCACATTACCAGAAACTCCCTGGCCAGGACTTCGATTGCAGCTCACATTTTGTATATGGCCCATAGTGTGTATTTTTTATAAAGTTCAAGTGTGAACTTAATTTTGAATTTACTTTCAAATCTCAGTTGTTATGGGCATTTACAGCTATTAATACTTCATCCCGTGTGTCCCATGCCAAGGAACAGAAATTAAAGTTCTTTCTGAAGTCCCCTGAATCCCGTTCCTGTTCTTTTGCCACCCTGTTAATTACATAGAGACAGTCACATCTCTTCGGATGTTATCAGCATTAAGGAAAACAGAAAAGCCAGTGTGCTATTTGTTCTGACCCTTTGTCAAGCGTCAAGCCTTATCAACATATATTTTTCTTCCAAGACTTTGCATACGCACAGGGATGCCTAGCCTCTACAAGAAATACATTTTAGGCAAATTATAATTAAAATGCCGTTTACATCTCTTCACCTTTAGAATTTAAAGAAAGATCATTTCTTAGATTAAGTCTCAGCCACACTCTTCCCTTGGTCTGGAGAGGGCAAGGCCCGTGGGTACTGCAGACAGCCTGACGTGGTCGGGGTGGTTCTCAGCAGCTCGTCCACCACATTGGCCTCGTGATGGCAAAGCCAGGTTCTGTTACCCCTGCTGCGCTCTGGCTCATTCTAAGATACACGCTATTAACCTTGCAAGAAAACAAAGACACTGCCCCACCCTTCCTGCTCACTCTGAGTCACGGTGAAAATGTTTCAGTAACTCTGTTTCAACCATGAGTCCCATCCAGGTCCAGGAGGAGATTCAGAAGGACCACATGTTCACTCTGAGGCCCCATTTTCATTTCCTTCCTGGTGGAGTGGCATTAATACTCTTGCTGTATTTAAATTCTGGCTTTCTTCGATGAGAACTGAAAGTTATGATAATGTCATCAAAATAGAACGTGGGTTTACAGCTGACCCCCTGGCCTGGTTTGTGTACATAAAATAGAAACAGAAAGTGTATGTAAGTAGTGACATCACATCCTCTCATTCAATGTGAAAGGCCACCAAAGCCTTTCCAGAATTATTTAATTATTTTAAATATTGTCTCGCCTATTCCCCAAACACCTACTGTTTTCAACTTGGATTATGACATGATTAAAGAATTAATATTTGGGAGTGCGTACTTTAATCTTATAAACTACTATTGCAAGTACTGACTCATTAAAATCAAAGGACATTTTAAATCAATTAGTAAGCAAATCAATTAGCTGCCAAAGTCAAGATTATTTTTTTTTCTGGTAGTTGAAGAATAATACTGAACCTGTCATTCTTATTACCAAGCAAAGTATTCTCTTTGGAAGGTCATTTCAACAAAACATTATTTTTCATCCAGAATTTGAACCTTGAGATTGTATGGTATTTTAGAAACCTTTGGCAAAGGTTATTATTAAAACAATCACATTTATGGAAAATCAGTATAAGAGCAACTCAGAAGAACTCACAGTACCAGTAAAATCACTTTGTCATCTTCTTAAGACTTTTAAGGAGCTTTTGGAAGTAACTGAATAGAAGGCCAAAGGGTGTGTAGGTAGCTCAGACCATCAGTGGGTGGCCCGGGCCAGGGCAGGGGCCGCAGCTGCAGTCTGCATTCTTCTAAAGGGCAGAGCAAATTAAAGTTGAACCAGGAGCTTAAAAAAAAAAGTTTCAAATAATTCCACCAATCGGAGGATATGACCTGGAGCAATTTGGGTCTCACTTGTCTGTGAAGGTGTCCAGCTTCCTCCGCACCTGTGGCCACCTTTAATTCACTCCGAGCCCTTCTTTGTACGGAGGGCATTTTATCAATTGAGCTGTGACCACCACAACAGGATTTCCTGTTTTAGGGCTCTTATAATATCGATAGTTTATATCTAATTCCAGAATATATTCACTGGAGATTGGATTTAGCAACCATCATCACAACAACGCAACAATGTGTTTTGGAACAAATGTACCAATCCAAATTTCCCAGCAGATTAAGTCACAGGAACATTGCAGCTGAGGCACAGCTATGCTCCTCCTGAACCTTGGAGGCGCATCCTCTTGAGCTGGGTTATAATGGGCCACCTGAAGCTTGAGTTCCTGTAATGGATACACTCAGGCAGCGGAACCCACCACCGTAGTGAGGACAGCGCCCGGAGCCCTCAGAGGCCATCACAAGCACACCACAGCTGCCTTCTCTGGCACGCTCGGAGCTACACAGTGTACTCTGGGATTGGAACTCTTTATTTTTTTTTCAGTTGGTTTGTAAATAGGATTGCACAAAAATCCATGCACATCAACTCTCCAAATCAGAATTTGCTGAGCTAAAAAGAGCATTAAATTAGATGGGCTGGCTTTCAAGTGGTGGGGGTGCAGTAGTGGAATTCTGCACACAGTTCTTTACAAAGAGACAAGCAAGCACATCGCGTGGAAATTTCCATTCAACTGGAAATGTCCAAGCCTGTTTACCTCAATTAATTGTCCTTGCTCACTTGTCCAGCCTAGCAATTGTCCATTAGTAATTAGTTATAAATGAGACATTTGGTATTAAAGCATCTCTTTTGAGATACTGGTATGGTTTATTACAACACTCTGTAAATAGTATTGTACCAGCTTGAGATGTATTAATACTAAATCCAAGCCGCACGAGGGCTTCATTAGTTTTTCAAGTACTATACCTTGCCAAAATTCTGAATTAAAACATGAATCTCAGGACAAATGAATAAATCAACAGAAATAATGCACGTCAAATATTCTTAAAACCTAAGAAAGCCTTGTAATTTCCTTCAATCTGATGGGAAATGCAGGCAAACACAAGACTGATGTCCTTGAGTTTTATTATCAAGACTCAAGGGCACCAGTAAAATCTAGTTTCATTGGTTGGGAAAAATCCCGATAAGCACTGTTAAGCATATGAACTTTAATGAAAACTTTAATGATTACATTTTTTAGGACACTGTGTGGCACAGGCTTAGGAACACAGCTAATGTCCAGAGAAAGACTCCTTTTTTCATTCCATCACCTGGTAGACCTATTTGTGCCACACACACCAACCAAAAATAGCCAAGCAAACAAAACACACATACTCACACCCCTTCATCTAGGTGACTCTCCGTGCTTATTTTAATAAAACCTACTTAGTGTGGTTGGCTCCCACCTCCACTGAGGAGCACTGTAGTTTCTTTCCCTTTGAACTTCATTAGTTGAGCATATGGCTCATTAACTTGTGAAGAGTTCTTTGTATGTGAGAATATATATCTATATCTATCTATCTATATATATCTAGATATATATATAGATAGATAGATATAGATAGATATCTATAGATATCTATCTATATCTATCTATATATAGTAGAATATATAGATAGATAGATAGATAGTAGAATATAATTTCCATCAGAGCTCTGACCACCCCCTTATCTATTTTCATAATGCCTGACACTATCGTTAGCCATTATCAGGTAGGCTATCAACAAATAAATAAAACAGTGACAGAATGAGGGAAATTGACTAGCAGCCAAGGACCTAAGCCATCCTCTGCTTGAACATTAGAAAGCTGAGTTCACTACTGTCATAGGATATACAAAGGCAGAATGTAAGTCATACAAAAATCCATGGCAATCCCAATAGGTGAGTACAACTATTGAACACCGTATACTAATGGATGAGTTGGCAAATCATTCGATGTCTTGGCGGGTCAATTACAGATTATTATTTAGACCTCAAAGATTCCAAAGATGATATTTGGGTCAGATCTTCATCCTTTGAAAACCTAGGAGAAAATATGGCAGTTTTTTTGACTAATATTCTGTGCTAGATGTGGTACTTTTAAGCAGAGACATCAGTGTGCCTAGCACAGGGCCTCAAGCACACAGAAAAATTTCTTGATAGTCATTAAATAAAATTTCAGCAAAAATATCAAATTAAGGCTGTAAAATTATCTTCCTCTGTGGCTAACATAGTGAATAAGTATTCAGCATGACATAAATCGTAGTATGATTTCGTCACTGGATTTTCTGATCTTGGTCTTGTCATTTTACATAGGAAGTAAAAATGTGCCCTCCATTTTTTCTCTAGCAGTGAAAAGTGTGTGTGTGTTGCGTGCCCTTTTGCACACCCTGCATCACACTTGCTGGTCTAATTCCTTCCAGCTTGATCATGATATAATTAAATGACAGAAATGTTTACTTCCAAGTGGAAGTAAGCCAGGGTAACTCAGGATAGGGCAGCTGCTCGCACCGAAAGACCAAGACTGCTGGAGAACTAGGAAGCAGGCGGTGCCAGAAATTCAGGCCCTCATGGAAGAGCAGGGTGTGGGGGAGCTTCTGGGGGGCTGCAGAAATTCTTTGGTGCTCGAGAAAAAAAAAAATGGTTTAATGCTCAATAAGCAAGAAACCCAGAAGAGATCGTTTCCGGATGGAGTCCTGTCTTTTCTTTTAAATTGGGGCAGTTCCAAAGAGCTGGACATTGAACCCTGAGCAGGAACTGGAGGCCGTCGGCGCGGCTTGTTAGGCGAGCAGAGCTTGCAGGGTGTCATGCTGCGCAGGGAGACGCTATCTGCAGGCCCCGGCGGCGCCTGGGTGTGGAGGGGGAGGCAGGGGCTGGCGCTCTCGGGGTAAAGTACGCCCGGGAACAGGTTAGAATAACGTGCGCGAGTCAGAGGCAGAGAGAAGCTGCTGCAGACCCTCGGGGCGCTGTGCAGGGCTCCTCCCGTCCACCGTCCGTGTGCCTGTCCTGGGGCATTTGGGTGTGTGGCGTGTGGGGAGCGGAGGAAGGCAGGGCGGCAGCGAGGGGATGAGGACCGCCCCGTCCGTGGGACAGGCGTTGGCCCCACACACACCCCGAGCCCCGCGTCCCGCGTCCGCATTGTCCCGGGACCCCCCACAGCCCACAGCGGTGCCAGGAGACCCCTCGCACAGCTGCACCTTGAGGCTCCAGCACCATCCCCGGGGTACCACGCCACGCAGAGACGTTCTTTTTCACTTTGCGTTCGTCACTCCTAAAGCACGTGTGCCAGCTGCACCAGCCCGGGGATGCCTTGGTGCAGGGGGTCTGCGCGCGTCCTCCTCCTTCCCTCTGAGCCGGTCCCCGAGGGGAACTGCGGCCCAGACTGACCTGCGTCCTTCCGCATGCGCAGAACATGTCCACATGCACTTGTCAGCGTGGGGGCCACCCGTGCACCACCACTGATCATCTGCGGGGTCGAGCACTGCCCATGCAGGCCCCAGGCGCAGCGTGAGAGTGTGGACGCTGTGGTGACTCCACGGCCGGGGGCTGTGCTCAGGACAAAGAGGGGACGTCCTGAGACAGTTTGGGCAGCCTGCGGACCCTGTGCATGTCCTCAGTGTCTGCGCCTTCTCCGTGGGGCGGCGTTCTGAGGCAGAAGATTCAGGGCCTCCACCCCCCACGCAGCCCCACGCCGCGGTCTTTGGCCGGGCATGTGTCTAGGGTGGAAACTCCAGGAGCCCCGGCCCTCCAGACCTCTTTCCCCACCTCAGGGAGCAGGCAGGTGCGTCTATTCCGTTTGGCTTCAGAAGTGAAAAGAGAACCTAAGTTCAGGGCGTTCTCGTCCATTCCTGTCTCATGGGCCGGGCCCGCAGTAGGGTCAGCCTCAGGAGCGGCCGGAGCTGCGAGGCCCTGGAATGAGGCAAGCACAGGCTGAGGCCGGTGGGAAAGCCCGGCTAAGGCTGGGCGCGGTGGGGGTGGGCAGTCTTCCCACTGGCGGGCTCGAGATGGAGAAGGAGAGGTCAGAAGAGGAGCGGCCAGGCATGGGGTGTGGGAAGCCTGCAGAGCTGGAGCAGGTGCTCTGCCCAGAGCCAGTGAGCCACACTGGAGAAGTGGGGCGGGGGGTCGGCCCCAGCTGTTGCTGCAGCTAAAGATGCAGGAGCTGGGCCTGCTCTGTGCCCGCTGAAGGGGTGGAGAGAAGCACTTACGAAAAGAAATGGACGATGTTAGGATTGCACATGTTGCTTTCTTTCTCCCAAATCTGCGTTTTTGAGTTTTTTTTCCTTCCAGGATCAGGATTGGAGTGGTGGCTGAGACAGGCACTCACTTGTCCGAATTTACATTTTGTTATTTTGTTCAGCATGGATTTTATGGCTTTCGTTTTGCTTTTGCAAAATACTGCACTGCTTATCGTGATGGCAGAGTCCTTTGCTGCCCCCTTAAGTTTTGTGCCCAAGAATGTGGCTCACCCTAGGCCCGGCCCTGCTGGCTTCATAGCTCTCATCATTCCCACGGAACCCTAAGACCTAAGTACAAAAAGGAAGGAAACATGCCCAGTCGTCTCTGAAAATCCAGGGTCCCCCCACCCCAGGTGTCCCCAGCAGAGCTGAACACATGTATGCAGTTGCCAGGAGGGGCATTTGTACCTTCTGAGCATTCCTTATATTCTCGATATGACGCCTTTGTCAGATCTGTGATTTGCAAATATGTACTCCCAGTCCATAGCTTATCTTTACAGCCTCTTACCAGGCTCTTTTGCTGAACAAAAGTTTTAAATTTTGAAGACTAATATATTTAAAATTTTTTCCTTTTATGGAACATACTTTTTGTGTCAGGTTTGAGAAGTCTGCACCGAAATATGTCCTGTGGTTTTCTTTTAGGTCATCTTCCACAAGTTTCATAGTTTTGTGTTTAGATGTAAATCTGTGATCCGTTTTGAGTTAGTTTTTGCACAAGGTGTGAGGTCAAGGCTCTTTTTTTGCCTATGATGTTGAGTGGCTCTGGCACCATTTGTCGAAAACATGATAGCCAATGTCAGGACTTATTAGTGTAATAATCAGCAGCTTTTGTTTCTTTTTGTTTTGTTTTTAGTAACTGCCAGTTGCTGCTTGTGATATACATACACAATGGAATACTATTCAGCCTTAAAGAAAAAAAAGGAAATCGTGTCATTTGCGAACCTGGAGGGCATTATGAGATAGGCCAGGCACCAAAAGACAAACACTGCATGATTTCACTCCTTCATGGAATCTAAAAAACTGTATTCTGAGAAGCGGAGAGTGGAATGGTGGTGACCAGGAGCTGGGGAGGTGTGAGTTCAGGGAGATGTTGGTGAAAGGACACAGAATCTCAGTCACATGGGAGGCACAAGTTAAAGAATATGCTGTCTCTTTATGTAAATTTAAAAATAAGATAAATGTCATTCACTGCACATCAGATGTGAATGACATCCTGTGACTCCTGACAAAGGCCAGGTGGGGACAAGCGTGGGACAGTCTTCCCTGCAGAACTAGGACCCAGGGGTGATCTAGTGACAATGGCCATTTATCAGGAGGTGTGGGTGCCAGTCAGGATGATAAAGCTTCCTTTCGGCCACTACGCTACTCCGAAAGGCCCTGCAGAAGGTGCACATCCAAGGTTGAAAGCTCGATCCTGGAGTTCCAGTGCTTCAAAAGTGCACCCGATTGCCACACTTTTGTCAAACATGTTCCCAGGTAGAATTTGGCCTCGTGTAAAACAGCAGCAATTGAACTAGAACAGAAAGCATTTTGAAACCTACTTTTGGCAGGGTTCCTTGCGGATCAGAGTGGAAATGATTAACAGGGCAACTATCAATCGTGGACTTTTGGCAGCAGAAAGAAAGCTATTGTTCGGTACAGTCTGGGCCAGGGTCACGCACCCTAACTGAGATGTTCAATTCTGTGGATGGTTGGAGGGGGCTGTGCTATTGCAGCGTGACTACATCTTCTCCTTGGCACTTCACTCTGTTGCCATGAAGTTGTCTTGTTTAGACTGGACCTGGCTTTCTTCACAATGAGTGTTGCAGACTCCCGACAAAGGCCAGGTGGTAAAGTGTGGCGTGGGTGAGCGAGAGCCTGAGCTGCCTGAGCTGACTTGTCCTCAGCCACCTGCCATTGTGCTGAGCTGGCAGCAGCCCCTGAGTTCTGCCCCTCTGTCTCTCCATAGCAAAGCAAAATCACCCTTCCGTGCTCCCAGGACAAGCAGGCTATTACCAATCACCCACTAACCCTGGGCGAGGAGGGGCCATCGCTGCAGTTCCTCAGTGTCTGTGGCAGGAAGAGATTGTTTTAGAGTGGGATTTTTTTTAAATTTGCAAGCTTTTCTCTCTCTCCAAAACATGCTGTCAGTGTGTTCTAGTACATTCTGTAAGGAATTCTAGAGCCAATCATCAGCTCAAAAAAAAAGCCAGCACAGGAAAGTTTCCCAGATAACATCTATTTCAGTGGCTTTCCAACATTTTTGACCTTACCAAAGTAAGAAATGCATTTTAATATCATGACACACATATAGCTATATCTAAACTTTCACAATACTGCCTTTAAGATATCACTCTAATGCTGTCTACTCTTTTCTGTTTATTTTTCTTTCTCTTCCTTGGCACGCTGGTCGTGACCCACTCCAGTGATTTCACAGTGTAGACTGGGTGGTGGCCCACAGTTTGAAACCCCAATCTACGGCCTTCCTAACTGTACAAAGTAGGTAACTGAGGACATGAGTGGATCAGTGATTAAACCAAAGTTATTTGATCTTACCAAGGATTAGAAAGCTGTTAGAGTGTCAGATATGTGAAGGAACTCGGGTCATTCCTGATACCTCAAAGAGAAAACCAGTGGCCCCTGAACGCCACATGCTTGTAAAGGATGCACGATCCTTCATGTCCCCCTTTTCCTTTCCTCCCTTCTGCACCCCACCCCTGCCCACATTTCCTTTGTGGTTTTGGTTAGTTTGTTTCCCTCATCTTCTACCTGTGACTTCATAGCCTTCTGGAGAATCACAGCAATAGCTGTATTTAAACTCAATGGGTGGCATCCAAGCTAAAAAGGAGACTGCCTAGACACAGAACCACCCACGGGAGAAAGCAGGACGGCATCCTCCTGTGCTTATTTCTTTTTTCTTCCTGTTTCGTGAGGATTATTATCCAGGGTTTTCATTTTCTCATTTCATATTTCATTTCAGCTCCAGTGTAGAAATATGATAGACCGCTCGTCCCTGCAGCTCAGGGCAGCGACCTCATCTGAGACCCTCCTTAGGCATCTCGTGCAGGGCAGCCATAGTGTGCAGCTTCTGAGGGGCTGTCTAACAGATTACCATCCTCTCCGTGGCTTAAGAAGCCGCAGATTTATTTGCTCACAGTTCTGGAGGCCAGAAGTCCAAAATCGAGGTGCCGCTCTCTCTCTGAAATCTGCCGAGGAGGATATCCCTGGCCTCTCCCCCGCCTCTGGTGTTCCCAGTAGCCCTTGGCATTCCTTGCCTTGTAAATGCAAAACTCCCATTTCCACCTCCTTCCTCAAAGTGCGTGCTCCTGTATGTCTGTCTCTGTGCCTTTGCATTTCTTTCTGTGTGTCTCTGTTTCCATCTTCTAACGAGGATACCCGTCATTGAATCAGTGCCCACTCTATACCAGTATGACCTCATTTCAACTCCATGACATCTTCAAAAACCGCATTCTCAAATAAGGTCACTTCACAGGTGCTGGAGGTTAGGACTTGAACATACCTTATTGAATAACTGATGACACGTCGTAATTTATGCACACCCCCTAGTATCATTAACCATGGCAATAGTGCCAGCATTGCTGATACCCTGAAGCATATGAGCTCTAGAATGTATTTCAATAATCATGTTCACTTCCTCAGTATTCTTTAGACAAGAACTCAGCCTTGAACTCCCATAAAGGGTGTCCCTGGGATTTTCTTCTTGACTCACTCCACTGTGGCCTCCCCCATCTCGGACTGTCACAGACGCCTGGCGTCAGTGGTGTAGACCCCTCTGCCGAAAGTCATCTTTGGTGAATGTCTTGTGAGAAAAACACATGGTAGATCACTCTTAGAAGAGCATGAAATTCTGCCTGCAGTATATCCAAAACAGGCACGTGGTGAGGCACAATGTGTCCATGTGTGTACAGTTAATATCATGGTTTTAAGTGACTTTCAGGCCACATGGAGATCATTGGTGTGTCTACTGATAAAAGCGAATCTTTTTCGTCCTGAAAAACATGGCTACTTATTAGTCAAATTTGTGTTTTTAAAATATGTGAACTGACATAATGCAGACATTCATTAATACTGAGAAGTTTTGGTGAAATGAAAACCAATGTCGCTGTTGATTACTTAGATGAGTCAAGAAGTAACATCCTGGGAATGATCGGCCATTTTAAATGAGTGCCCCAGGTTTTTGGAATGCAAGAAACCAAGAGGAAGGGATTAGAATGTATAGGTTTGCAGGATTGGGGTCCTAAAATACAGACCCCCAAAAATGGAACAAAATCATGGAATTTATTAATAACAAGGTCAAGGCCAAATCGGTAACAAAGATACTGGGCAGAAGAAAGGTGGTCTAAGAAATGGCCCTGTGAAAGATAGAGCTTGGCCGACCATGATGAGATATGAGCCCAAACTATGGGGTTGGCACACGTAACCACAAATGCCATAGCTTAAAACAACACACACTTCTTATCTCTGTTTCTAGCGATCAGGGTCTGGGTTCTCAGGGTTCTTAGGGACTCATGAAGTATGTTTTCATCTGGAGCTCCAGATCTTCTTCCAAGCTCGTATGGATTCTTGGGAGAATTCAGTTTCTTGAGGCTGTAGGACTGAATTCCTGGCTCCTAGAGGCCGCCCTCTCTATAAGCAGTTCTCAGCATGGCCACCTGCTTCTCCAGGGCCAGTGGGAAAGCATTTGCCTCCAGCAGGGCTCTATCCATTCTTCATGGCTTTCACCTGATTGAGTCAGTCCCATTCAGGGTAACTTCATTTTTTATTAAATCAAAACCAGCTTATTTGGGATCTCCATGACAGCTGCAAAACTTTAACTTTGCCATATAACCTAACCATAGGAGTGATATTTATCATGCGTTTGGGTCAGGTTGCATTAAGAGAGATTGTAAAGCTGGACAAGCTTCTGTTGATTAGAAGTGTTCAGTGATGAGGCTACACGTGGGAGGAATGTTTACAAACTGGAATTGTCAGAGGATGCAGAAGGCACTTGAGAAAAGTCAAGTGATGGATGAAGATAAATGTGGATATTTATCTGGGAGAAAGCTAAGAGGAGTTACAATAGCTGTCTTCATATTTAAAGGGTTTTTATCAGGAAGAGGAATTTGGCGTACTGGATTTTTCCTTCAGAGAAGTGGAGTCCTGAGATGCATTCTGGCCTCCAGGGAGCACCCACTCTCTTGCTCCAGCTTCCCGGTAGCAGAGGAGTGCAGCCCCATCCACGATCTTCCACAGTCAGGCACATTGTCACACTCAGTCAGTGGAGAGTCACCCGGGATGAAGGCACAGTTTTGCTGGAACGACCTACGGACGGGCACACTCAAATGCGAGAGCGGCCCCTTCCCTTCCCCAGTCCTCATGATTCAGATGCTCATTTAGGAGCTAAGGGTCAGGGCACCAGCAGCCTTTGGAAGACTACAGTACCTCAGAGGACAACAGTCAGCCTGGCTAGGGAAAAACCCAATGTCACAGGCATGTTGTGTTTAATCACATGAAGGATATTTGCCAAGTCGGAAAACAATGCCAGCAGACACATCGTCAGTGGTATCGTGCCTGGGGTGTCAGAGTTGACACTGAGTTTTCCATTTTCCAAGGCATTCATGTAAATTAAATCCTTTAATTTTACAAAACCTCCGTGTGGCTCCTGCGTGGTTCATCCTTTGCATGCATCTCTTTTCCCAGGGGAGGCAGCATGGAGAGCGAAATGCTGGTGGGCTCCAGGCACAGAGAGCAGGGAGGGCCTCAGACCCCAGGTCCACCATGTGCGCCCTCTCCTAGAGCCCATTGCATCTTATCTCTGAAGCATTACCATGAAAACCTAATAATAGAGAAAGAATAAAGCACATGGGTGATACTTCATAAATAATATTTCTCCCAATTTCTGAAAACTCCTGCTGAAGAGTAACAGCATGAGAATCCTTGAACATTTAGAATTCTAGTTTTAGCCATACCATAAAGTCAGAAGTGTGTGATGGAATTCTGCTAATGACGTTTGCAAAGAATCAGGGCAGAGTACAGAGCTGACGTGTAGTGGGTACCTTCTGCCTGCTGGCAGTAGGTATTTCACACATTAAGTCAGCTCATTCTCACATCAGCTTTTCTAAAAATAAGAAACTAAGGAGCCACAACGGCCCAAATGACACAGTGGCAGAAGTAGAATTTGAGCTTGTGCAGGTATTTGACTTCGTGTTTCATCTCCTCCACAGGCTGCTCCAAGTTTGATGAGGCTACGATTTGTACTGGACGACTCCCTGCAATCCCCACCCTCTAGAAGCCCTTCTTCCTCCCTTAGATCTGATACATAGTTTGCAACCAGTATTAACTACTTTATGAGAGCCACTATTTGTCAAATGCTGACTGTGTGCCAGGTCCCGTGCCGTGCAATTTTTGTGAATTATCTTGTGTCCACAGTGCCTCAGTTTCTCTGCTGAGTGCCTCCATGTTACTGCTGAGGAGAGGGAAGCTCAGAGAGAGTGAGTCATTTGCCTGAGTTAAAGAGCTGGCCAGGACAGCCAGGGGCTTGCACCTCAGGGTCTTCATCCACCACACTGTCCGCTGGTATCTCAACCAGCCCGGACAGGCTGTAAAAAAAATGCTTAAGGACAGTCTATGGTAATGCAGAAAAGTGAGATTATTTTGTTCCCTTTGAGGAAAAATGCCCTGGAAAGGCGTATCACTTGAGTATGGGAAAAAATGAAGCTGTGGCTTCTCTGTGAGCCAGTTATTTCCTGGCAGCATCTTGGAATAAGACCAAGGATAGCAGTAGAGTTTTCTGTTTTAATATGAGCTGCAGGGTGACTTTTCTCCTTCCATGCTTTCATCTCTCTGCGGCTTCTTTTGCCTCATTAATTTCATGCCTTGCCCGGGCGGGCTACTGTGCTGCCCGGTTACCCGGGTCTGGGGTGGCCGCTGCTGGCCAGCAGACAGGCCCTCCAGAGGCAGAGGTGGCCACACTGAGTCGCTCCCACTGAGGGGGGAGCACACTCCAGTGGCAGCACAGCTGTGATGTGGCCGCAGCTGGCAGCCCCGTGGGAAAGATGTGTGAAGTGTGGGGTTTGACAACCCATGGGAGCACAGGCTTTCTTCCTCCTTTTGTTTTCCCTTCAAAGCCATGAGTCAACCTCAGTTTCTCTGCCCTCCTTCTCCACTCCCTCCGTTCCTCTCTCCCTCACTCTCTGCCTCTCTCATTGCAAGCTTGCATTTCTTTGCACACAACACTATCCTAATATTTCTCTTTTCTACGGGCAGGAAATGAGAAGTCATTTTTTTAGGGCCATTCAGGAAGTCATCCAGAGTTATAATGGCCCATTATCTAGTGGTCAGAGTTTACTTAGGCTTTCACTACTTCCACTGCCCACTTGAAACAGGGAAAAATATTTTCCCCCAGCACTGTGAGTGTGCTATTTAGAGCTGACCACAAGCGGAGAGAAGAGAGGATGGCTCAGATGCTGCATTTCCACTGAGAACACGAGGCTAGCAAAGCTTATCTGCTGCCCGCCAAGCACTTCAGGCTCACACAATTTTAGGTTCACATCAAGAAGTCTCTCTTCGAGACCAGTCTGACCAATATAATGAAACCCCGTCTCTACTGAAAATACAAAAATTAGCAGGGCATGGTGGCATGTGCCTGTAATCTCAGCTACTTGGGAGGCTGAGAAAGGAGAATCACTTGAACCCGGGAGGCAGAGGTTGCAGTGAGCCAAGAGGTTGCAATGGCACTCCTGGGCAACAAGAGTGAAACTCTGTCTCAAAAAAAAAGAAGATTCTTAATTATTTAAAGAAAAAAAACCTATACTCTGAGCATATGCTTATAATCCCACAGCTAACACAGAGTTTCTTAGAGAACTAATCAACATCAGCAGTGGCACTTACTGAAAATGCACTTTCTCAGGCCCTGCATGGGGCCTATTGAGTTAGAATATTAGAGAGCAGATCTCAGAAACATTTGGTCCTGCCGTCTTATTCTATGCATCCGAAGTGGTAAGAGCCATGCTTTCATGAAACACAGGTTGTGTGTAAAATGTTTAAAAGGTATGGCAAAATGTGTTTGATTGACACCGGGGATTTCTGGTTCCTCCTAAACGCATTAATCAAAGTTTGAAGGAGAAATAAGAGAGCCGGCATTTTCTTGCACACTCTTCGTGGTGTTGTGACAAGTTGGAAACTTCCTGATTGGGTTTATTAGAGCATGAACACCCAGGCACCCAGCTTCCAGCCAGCCTTGTCAGGCACAGTCTCCTTGAAGATGTGGAAAGAGCTGACCGAGAGCCAAAGCTTACAGGCACCTGAGCTGGCGGGGGGCACCCCAACCACGAGCAATGGCCTTCCTGCCTTCTTTCGTCCTCTCCTCTTCTCCAATTGGAGTTGCAGGCCACAAAAAGGAAGTGACGTGAGTCACTGTGGGCTTTCTTAATTTCTTCATCAAAGGGGACTCAAGGTGTGTATGTGTGTTGGTGGCTGATTGAGGTGGGCCCACAAAGGAGATAATAGACAGACATGCTATTTCCTTTCTTCCATTCTGATATAATGCAGGATATAAACACACATACACACACACACATGCACACACATACACTCCCGCTTCCTTGACGTCTACCGCACCTGCCCCAGTGCTCATTCCTCTTCCACCTGCATAAAAAGACCCCGGAAATCCTGAGATACATAGAAAGGAGCGGTGGTCTGACTCCAAGGAGTCTAGGAGCAGCCATGTTTTCAGAGGCTGCTTTCCACTTGGACTTGGCACTACGTTGAAGGTAGGAACGGATGGGGGAGGGCCCCTTTGCACAAAGAGCCCCATGGAAGAGTGCGCAGTCCAGTCTGCAAAACAGTTGCAGAAAATGTGTGCAGGACTTCCTCCTGAAGCAGAGCACAGGTGCATCCAGCACTGCCACGCACATGACTTCCCCGCCTCCATGATCATGGAACTTCCCAGTCCACAGTTTACTCTTTTGTGTAACTCCCTCTTGGTAAAGCCCTGGTCATACTTCTGGTTGTTCAGATTGGACACGGATAATTCCAGAGTGATTTTAAAGTCAACTGCCAGGCATCTGCACTTGCAAATTAGATGCTGGCACATGCTTGTGTTAAGGTAATAATTCATTACAATACAAATTATAGGGGAGTTTCTCTGGGCATGCAACCTCTCCCATCATTTGACTTTCCCTGTGATTAGGAGGGGAGCCTCCTTCATGCTGCTGATGGGACCTTACCCATGTGTCAACCCATGGCTGTAATGCTGACACTGTTTTCTTTCTGGAATGAAAGGCCTTTGCAGATGAAACTAAAATGTTATCTATCTCAGTCCTGTCCCTTTGACGATGAAAACGTCAAGCTCTGGAGACTGGCCAGCCAGCCTCCCTGCCTCCTCTCCCACGCCCTCCATCATTTTTTGCCTCTACTTGCTTATTTATTTGGCTGTATTTTCATTACATAATGCAAAAATTCTTCTCTTCGTGAAAAGAATAATGATTTCAGGAAATCAGAGGGTAAAAAGGAAGAACCATGCTTTCACTCCACTGTGAAGAGTTAGGGAAGAATCCAGCATTTTTTCTGTGTATTTTACATACAAATATATGTACAAATAAAAGTCAATCATTTAGGTTTTGTTTACATTTTGTACAAATGAGTTTTTGTCATTCATGCATATTGTTTTGCCACTTGCTTTTTTTTTTTTTTTTTTTTTTTACTTAATTTCACTTTGTTTGAGAGCTTTCTAAACTGAAGTATGTGTAAGTTGGTCCCATGTGTGTAATGGCTCCCTCATCTTCCACGACTGTCACAAAAAAGGGGATTAAGCTTGTTCTGGGCTTTGCAGCCAGTACATTAGGCACTGTTCATACGTGCTTCTCTGTGCACACACAGGAGGGCTGGCTACGGAGGCCTGGCAGTGGATGCCATTCAAATAGGATTTTCAATAGAAGAATTTTTAAGTTTTCAGGTGTACGTTTTAATGCACATGCAGAACCCCAAATCATTAAGATTGTTTTCTTCCACATCTGTCCTTCCATTCCTGAACTATTTTAAGGCCAGTCACATCTCATCCAAGAAACCCCATTCTTTCATACAACACTATCTCCATTTCACATCATGCATCTCTAAAAACATGATTTTTAAAAACATAATCACAATACTGTCATCAAACTTAAAAATTAGCCATATGTCACCCAGCAGCCAGTCTACTGACACATCTCCAGGTGTCTCAGAAATGTGTCTTCCATTGTGGTTTGTCTGAAACTTGATCCAAAAGTCAGACCCACCTCTACTCTTCCCTGACCTGCTGGATCCCACGTTTCTTCCCAGCCAGGCTGGGAGGCCCCCACGCAGGGTTTGCTTCATGGGGCCTCCCTCTGGCCTGCTATGCAGGATGCCCTCTTTCCTGTCCATATAAGCTATTCAAAGGATTCATTCAGTTCAAATTTACCTTTGTGAGTCTAGGTGATGGATATTTTCAGGATTTGCACATGCATTTTTAGTTTTGATGAGCATATCTTTTTTCTGTTTTTTAAAGAACTCCAAATGATCTCCGGAATACACAGCTCTTGTTTGCTGATGAAAAAGCTGGCAGTACAGAGGGGCGCCAGTCAAGGTCACACAGCCAAGAAGCCCCTGACCTTGGACCTCTTCCCAGGCCCTGGGTCCTTTGCTGCCCACGTGAATTTTCTTCAAGGTCCTATATGAGGATTTTCTGGACTTGGCCATATTATTTAGGATTCAGATATAAGCAAAATAGATGATAAATATAACATGAAGGCATTTAAAAGTGTAGAAAGCACATGATTTACTAAAACCATAAATCTTATGACCTGAAAGATTCACCTAATTTCTTTAAAAACACTATGCTAAACGCTGATTGAAAATCAGAACTCAGACATGTGGCCCGGGACCAAGAAATGCCGGTCTCATCTATTGAGAAGCCACATGTAACTAACTGAAAATTTAAAATAGATCTTATCATATTAAAAACATCTTTCTTCTAAAGACAGTCATCTTGGCTTAAGGAATGCAGCTAGTAAAGTGTGAAATACTCCTACTTGTGGAAGAAATCCTCATTTTAGCCCTGAAGAACTGAAAAATGCATTCTGATGTTGATTGACCCAACCTGTATTTGGATATTTTATGATGTACACAATATACTTTTGTATATGAGATTGTTTTTAAGTGTGACTTTGCTTTTTCAAGACATGTGATGTTCCTCCTCTGGGGGTCAGGAATTGTGTTTAGCACTTTGTCGAGACCTCATCTGACTTCTTAGCTGTTCCTTAGAGGTACTGGTGTGCAGGATCGCCGAGTTGGCGAGTGATAGAGGCAGCATTTTGACCCCAGTTTCTAATTTAAAGACCTCAATTTCTAATCTCTTTTGTATTGGCTTTGCACAATTTCATGTTCTGAAGGAAGATGTCCTCAATTCCGCAAAATGGGCCTTTTGAATGAGAAAGATCAGTCATGTCAGGAAAAGCGCTATGATGATGGAATACGATTAATAAGTCTTTCATCTGTAATTATCTACCGTGGGGTAAAAAGTGATGAAAACTACCGTCTTGAAAGGTTCTGGTGATAGTGGTTCCTAATGCAGTGAAAGATGTGTAAGCAGGGAATGGGAGGCGAGGCCACAGCTTGGGGAGGGGCCTGTGGTCGTCCGCACCCCTCCCGCCTCCCTTAGGCAGGAAGGCTTCCTTCCAGAGAGTAGAGCCAGGGAGAGTTGAACAAGCTGAGAAATGCCAAAGCTGTTGGTGGAAAGAGTTCCATTCCTTGGCAATACAAGTCCCTACTATGTTCTAAAATCTGGTCCTGATTGGTGGCAAGCAGGGCCCAGGAGTAGCACTTAAACAATGGCAGGCTTGTGTCCCTGGCAGGCTTCTCAGCCTCTGAGGAGCTGCGTGCAGCTGAGACTCGCACTCAGAGGATTTCAAATGAGAGGGGACCTTGCAGAGCAACTTATCCAAACCCTGAACCTGTACACACACACACACACACACACACACACACACACGAGAGAGAGAGAGAGAGAGAGAGAGAGAGAGAGAGAACTAAAGTCTGGCAAAACAATACATACTCTAATGAAGGTTTATTAATGATTAATCTACTCCTAGCATTTCCTAGACTACTCTGTCTTCTTTAGAAAAAAAATTCTGATTGCAACACACTAACTTGACTTTACGGCTCCTTAATGGATAGCAGTCTGTAACTTTCAGAGAGCTGTGTAACGCAGGCTGCCTCTGTTCTTCCATGCTACCTGTAGTTCCTCTCTGCTAAGAACAGAATGGGATGGAAAACAGGGCCTATAGCACATTATTAGCAGGCGAAATTTTGTAAACCCGCCGTTCCTTCCTTTTACATTTGGTCTGAAAATTCAGTTCGATGCTGAATCCTACAATATATTTGAGGGCTCCAGGAGTGCCCTAGAGGATGAGATTGGGTGGCTCCCTGTCAGGCTGAACATTTGCCTTAATTACTGCGGCAAGATTTGCATCAGTGGTATTAGTCCCTGCCTCACTTGGAGGCCTGCAGTTAAGTGGCCACATTTCAGGCTCTAATTTCCTGGTGATTTCAGTGTAGGGCACTTGCAAATCAAAAGTAGGCTTAGAGCCCAAGCTCTTACATTTTACCCACCCCCACAAATGCAGCAAATAATATGACTTTGATATTCATTCCCTAGAACAGTTTTCTGTATTTATTACATTATTGTTAAGACCGTTTTTGAAGAAAGCTGTTTTATTTAGCAAAATAGCTTTATGAAATCAAGTTCATATACCTTCTCCCCGAGATCAAGACAAGCTCGTAGTATCAGATGTCACCGAACACCATGACAGGCAGATGCAGGTCATCCCTGTGCCCAGCTAATGATAGCTAAGCCTGCCCTGCCATCAGCCGTTCCGGGCAGGGCCAGTGGGCAGTGTGGGACCGACACTGTATCTCCAGCAATTTGCAGATAACAAATGTGGTTCTGATGATGTTACTTAAGATCTGTCAATTTCAAGATTGGATTAGACATTTGGAATTTGGAGGGCTTTTTACTGCTAGCATTTCTAAGAATAATCAATTAGAGTATTAATTCTAAAGTCGGAAACCCGCGTGGACAGAGTTCATGTAATTGACTACTTTATGTACCTCTTCCTAGATTGCCCACATTCTCAAAACAAGAGCATTTCTATTTTAATCAAAAGATCTAGAGTGAAATGAGGCTTTGAAAACTCAGCATATGTATGTCTTGATTTCCTTAACTGACATCCAGAAGAAAATATGAGCTCAGAGGTCCACTGGGTTCCTTCCAGCACCTAAACCTGTAAACTCTCCTGCTGGGACCAAGCTTCTAATGCACTTGTCAGTCACGTCCTAGGGGAATAGATACTGACTTCCATGGGTTTTTTGTGGGTTTTTTTTTTTTGCTGTTGTTTCTTTGGGTTCTGCTTTCCATGTTTGAAATGATGAAAATTGTTTTTCTGTGCTTTTGTAAAGTGGAATTGCTCTTGTGTTGGGAATTGTGCTGGTCATTTTTATGTTACCTTGTTTTGGAATCACTAACCTGGCCAATTTATAGCCAAAACTCAGTATCGTACAGCTAGTAATGAATCTCACAGTAACCGTGTGAGCGAATTCACACTCTCCTCCCCACTGCCCGCCCCACCTTAGTCCTCGGTGACGGTGAACAGAATGAGGACCTTCTCCCGACCATGATGTACCTCCGCTCCACTTCCCTTGTCCTTCCCTATCATAAAATCTTCTTTCATAAAAATGATCATTTCTGTTCATATGGTGGACTGTCAATAATAAAGAAGTCATTTTTGAGGTGAACACTGCACTTAGACTCATTCCAGTTTTGATGGAAACTTCTAGCTGGTGGATGGCATTTTGTTTTGTTTTGGTTTTTCATGGAATAAATTCAGGGCGATGAAGCCAGTCTGTGATCCGAGGTCTCACTTCTGTAACGTTTCTCTCGGGCTGTGTGGCTGCCTGTATCATGCCTATATGCTACAGGTGCCTGGCCAGCTGGTCCTGTTGTAACTGTCACTGGTACCTCAGAGAGTACAGAGGTGCCAGCCGACACCATGAAACTGGCCTCATAAAGCATCAGTTATGTTGCGATGGTGGCAAAGCTGCACACGAGATGGGAAGTGCAGTCACTGAGAGCCCACGATAGAGCGTGTCTAATGTAAAAAGATGAAACCCATCGTACACAGCTGCGTACTGGCTCCTTGAAGTCAAAATTTCCCCATTACCAAGGAAAAGTTTTCCTGAAGGGGGCTGCTACACAGGACGACACCTGGTGATAACATTTATTCCTTTGGAAATCAATCTGTGGACGTGAGTTTCCACTGACTGATGAGGAGAAAAATGAATTGGCATCGCCCAGCATCCAGCTTCTTATCCCGGGAGAGATAGCTCTTAGTCTGTCATCCATGCAGCTGCCTGCAGCAAGAGCCAAGTTCGTGCAGCCTGCAGAGAACTCTTCCTGAGCCGTGGGCTGCCAGGTGGGGCCCGAGGGGCGGGTGTGTGGCTGGGGGGTTGCTCATCATGCAGCCTCCTGCTACCCACTGGTCATCTGGGGAGACTGGCCTGGCCTGTCAGCTGACCCAACTGCCCAGATGTTTTCAAGGGCCTAAGATGTAGGCAGCTGATCCGTGCGTCTTTGGAGAGTCCTTGAGTTGGAGACTGCAAGTGACCTCAGAGGAAGTAGTGAGAACATCTGGGTCATGGGTTTCTACTAGGAGTCCACAATGAAAACGGGGTTTACGATGGAGCAGTCTAACAACTTCCTAACGTCACCTTTCACGGACGCTGGGTACTCCAAGACTTTGCGTTTACGTGGTCATCACAGATCCGTTTCGAGAGAAGCAGGGTAAAAAGAAATAAGTACATAGTGCTTTAGGTGTATTTCTATACATCTTAATTGGTATGGGATTACATTTTCCCTTGTGTTTATTGTACAGACTCTAGACAGATCCTGCTCTTTGGCAGGTAAAGCAAATATTTTTGAAACCTAGAATGACCCAAAACAATTTAGCAGAATCATTCTGGACCATTTTGGACCTTAACAGTTAGGGCCCAGGGCAGCAGCAGTGACCATAAACTCTCTGTAGGTGCTAAACCCCGTTGCTCCCTGGCGCCAGCAGCCTTATCTCAGAGCTCTCGTATCTCTGGTTTTTATTTCTCCTAATAAAAGAGAAAAAAAGCTTCATCTTTTAAAGAAAGCAAGGACACAGAGGTGGATTCTCCCTGACGCTAGCACGGCTCACGCCCAGGCCTCTCCTGCAGGGCTCTGCTCTAATTGCAAAAGCTGGAAAAGCTGCAGGCCCCACAAGGCACAGAGCAGCCCTGCCGGCCAGGTCACCTTCCCTCTTCTCTGCTGTCCCATTGGCCCTCCACCATGCTATGTTCAAAAGCTCAAGTCACTTAACCTCTCAAAACTCAGTGTCCCTTTCTGTACAGTGGGGAGAATACTAGACTATTGTGAGGATTAAGTGAGGAGAGTGGCCCAGTGAGGTTGACAGCTGTTACTGTCATTGTCATTACTCACCCTCTCACAGGCAGGCATGCCACAGTCATGTTACTGAAGCTGCTTCAGTGGGTCCTGAAATGGGCCCCATCCTTTGGGAAAGACAGTCCTGGTTGGACACACAGCTCCTTGCACAGGGCAGCTTGGGAGTGTGGGCCAGTTTTCCCTCTAGAGACACAATGCTCTGATATGTGCAATGAGAGAATAAATTATTGACTCAAAGGATTGCATGCAGACACATACACACAGAGACATATACACAACACACAGAGATATACACAGAGACATATACACAACACACAGAGATACACACAGAGACATATACCCAACACACATAGATACACACAGAGACATACATACAATACACAGAGATACACACAGAGACATACACACAACACACAGAGACATACATACAATACACAGAGACATACACACAACACACAGAGATACACACAGAGACATATACCCAACACATGGAGATACACACAGAGACATACACCCAACACACAGAGATACACACGGAGACATACACACAACACACAGAGATACACACAGAGACATATACCCAACACACAGAGATACACACAGAGACATACACACAACACACGGAGATACACAGAGAGACATACACACAATGCATGGAGATATACACAGAGACATATACCCAACACACAGAGATACACAGAGAGACATATACCCAACACAGAGAGATGCACACAGAGACATATACCCAACACACTGAGATACACACAGAGACATACAACACACAGAGATACACACAGAGACATACACACAACACACAGAGATAGACATATACACAACACACAGAGATATACACAGAGACATACATAAAACACACAGAGATACACACAGAGACATACACACAACACACAGAGATACACAGAGACATACACACAACACACAGAGATACACACAGAGAAATACATACAACACACAGAGACATACTCAGAGACATATACCCAACACACAGAGATACACACAAAGACATATACACAACACAGACAGGTACACAGAGGCATACACACAACACACAGAGATACATACAGAGGCATACACACAACACACAGAATACACACAGAGACATACAAACAACACACGGAGATACACAGAGACATACACACAACACACAGAGTTACACACAGAGACAACACACAGAGATACACACAGAGACATACACACAACACAGAGACATACACACAACACACAGAGATACACAGAGACATACACACAACACACAGAGATACACACAGAGACATATGCAACACACAGAGATACACAGACATACACACAGCACACAGAGACACAGAGATACCCACAGACATACACAGGCACGGACACACACAGACTCAGACTCACACAGACACGGGCACACACAGAGACACAGAGACACAAACAGGCACACACATGCAGATAAAGTAATATTAGCTAGTTCAGGAAGAGGAAGAGATGAAGATAAAGTAATATTAGCTAGTTCAGGAGAAGAAAGAGATGAAGATAAAGTAATATTAGCTAGTTCAGGAGGAGAAAGAGATGAAGATAAGGTAATATTAGCTAGTCCAGGAGGAGTAAGAGAAGCTTTGTTTCTGTCCACTTTTTACAGAAGAGAAAGTGAAGATGCGGTTCGAGGTGCATTTAGCACACCAGCGCATCTTAGACCCTCTGGCTGTAACTGCACCCCTTTCCACCTCGTTCTCAGACCCTGCCTAAGCCTTTTCTCTGGGAAATCTTCTCCATCACACCGATACACATGCCTCAGATTTTTAATTCTCCAGTTGTATTCACCAGGTGCCTGGTCATGATTAAGAATCCTGTGATGTGTGTCCCATGTGTTCATATTTGCTGTCGAGTTAACTCTGGGCCAGCCTATGGACTAGATCTCTGCACACGCAGTGGGCAAGGGCAGGGCCAGATTTGAAATCCTGCTCATCTTTTCGGCTCCCTTGTAAAAATAACATCAGGCAATGGGACTATGACGCCGACAAGTTCGGTTTATGGCCATTTTACTTCTAGGAAGACAGGAAGCATCAGGAACTGAGGGATCAGGGCAACGAAAATGTGTTTCCACTCTGAAATAAAGGGACTGCCCAGGAGTTCCTGGCCACGCTGCCCTGTGGGAACTGCCACACGGCCACTTTTGTGAAGCGGACACGTGTTAGTCCCATTGAAAAGAAACCCCCCACCCCCGGCTCCCTGACACTGCACGGTCAGCTCTGACCGGCTTGCAGGGGCGCGGGTGCACAGCGGTCTGTGCCCTTGCTGGAGCCAGGCAGGGCACAGGGTCCCTCCTGAAGTCATGGGAGGGCTGCCTAGGTTCTATATTAAAATCCAGAGGGTAATGCACGTGTTCAGGGAATGCAGCTCCAGCATGGAATGAACGTGCTGTCTGTTCTTTGCCCCAGCTCCTCACCCGTCCTCCACACCCATATCCCTGGCTCCCTTTCCCTCATAAGGAGACTGAACTGAAATTGTGACTTGCCCGAGGCCGCATACCTGTGCTCCTTCTGAAGCCCAAGTCGCTCGTTCTAGAAGTCTAACCTGTGAGGAAGCTACTGAGGGCGTTTGTCAAAATGAGTATTTCTGTGCCCTGCCCCAGTTCCACAGCCCAGGAATCTGCAGTTTTCACAAGCACCCCCAGATGACTCTAGTGATGTCTTTGATAAGCACTTCTTCAAGGCCATACTGCCTAGAATGCAGAATCCCAGCCTCCTTCACCCTCCTTGCCTGACGGCCTGGATGCTCTCAGATCTACAGGGGAAGGGAAAGTCACACAGCCATCGCAACAGTAACCTCAGCTGACAAAGCCTCCCCGATAAAACTTATTTCCCAGTGTTTTTTTAAATAGGAAACAATAAAACTGCAAAATAAAACTGTAACCAGCTAAAATGTCCATCAAAGAGAAAATGGAGAAGTAAATCATTGTTCATTCACCTGGACCGGATCTATTGTTAAATAATATTAATGAAGCCCCTTCCAAGGCCCTGGGGGGTCCTAACAGTGCACTGGTTGCATCTATCATTTATATTATGAAATTTACATAAGGAAAACATTTTGTCTCATTTGTATGATTTCTCCTTTTAAATATACATGTCACTTTGTATCTGATTTGTATGAGACCCAGGACCCACAGACCCTGTGGCTGCCCCTGCAGCCAGCCCCCCAGGGAAGGACTACACAGCAGCAAGGATGGATTGTTATGTGCCCAGCCGGGGACAGCCCAGATGGGTTCTGTAATTCACCCAACAATGTCTGTAGGATGAACCCGTTTGTCAAAACATGAAGTGGGCTTTACTGACATCACCTAAATACATCTAAACTTTTTTTTCTTTTGCTCCATGCTCTTCTGTAATCTTGATCTCTCCCCAAACTTTAAAAAACATGACATTCATTCCATTATTTTTCCATGGAAAAGTGTAGATGATTTTATCATAGATTTGAAAAAATAATTTAAAATATAATGAAAACCTTCTCAAATAGTGCCTCTCAGCAGTAACTATTTATGTTAGTAACTGCTAACATAAATAAAATTCATATTTCTTCTCATGCAGACCCCAGAGTTGCTTTGCCTGACAGTATAGTTGCTGGAGAAAGGAATCTTTATCCTTAGTCTCCATTGGTTGCAGACCATGAAGACAGGGAAAAAATTAGGGTGTTGGTAGCTTCATTAGAAACTGAAAGCGCATTGATTTTTTTAAAACCTAAATAGCCTGTGTTTCTCTGAATAACTAATTTGCAACCTTCAGCAGCCAGGACTGGCAGGAATGGGACTGGTGGGGCGGGAAGTGGGGGGTGGGGGAGGAGTTGGGGGCGGGAGCTGGGGAGAACTATTCTCTCCTGAGGGTGGCCTCCCCACAGTCAGGGACTGCTCAGATACGGGAAGGGACGGTAACTCCATAGGGTGAAACACTCCTCAGTCAGTAAAAAGTATTTTTGGATAAATATTTGCTTTACAAAACTTTATATTGTTAAATGAAAAAAACAATCTCAGGCGTTAAAAATTATGTGCAGTAAAATCTTACTTTTGTAAATACGTATACCTGTGTATATTACTATGCATGTATAAAAAGAATCCTGAAAAATACAAGTACTGTATGCATATTGTTAAGTATTTTTTCGGTTTGCTTAGCTATAATCCTAATTTTGCTTCAAATAATATGTTCCTCTAGCAATATAAAAACGAAATAATTAATTTGTCTTGTCAGCAAATAGAACAGGCAAACCTGGCCCTGCACACTGCCAGTCTTTTGTGATTCAATGTGTCAGTTTCCTTCACTTGCTGAAAAGATTCAACAAAGTTGTTGAAATAGTATGTGAACCAGTAAACCATAAAAGGTGTCCAGTGTTGTCTGTGAGATAATTAAGTGATTTGATTCTGACTCCCAGAGTCTTCTGGCTTCGAGGCAGTGGGGAGTCAGACGGGAGACTCAGGTGGTCTCTCCCGAGAGGCCCTGGAAAGTGATGAGAACTTGCTTTCTGCCAGCTCTTCATAAATATCCATGTTTTCCCTCTGCTTTCTCATTCCTTTCCCAGGGTCTCAGGAGATGAAAATAAATTTCCAAAACACCCCTCTGTGTGCTTATTCTTACCTGTCCTTCTCACACGTCCGGGTGGCTTTCTCTGTGTTCCTCTGTTGATTCAGTCTCTGGAATTAGCAGATCAGGATTCCATGCCCAGAATGCTACAAAGAAACCACATCTCACTCAATTACACAGAAATTTCAGATTACGTAACAGATGCTGTGGGGTTAGGCAGAGCCATCTGACTTGTTTTACTTTGTTTTAGACCATGAGATGGGTGAGTTTTTCTTTTCAATGCCACTTTCTTTTAAGAATTAAAAGCTGCCATTTGGCTTTCTGCATTGGAAATCAGAGTGATGGTGCAAGCCCTGATGAGGACAATGTCCCTGCCTATGAAAAGGTGAAACACTTGCTTGAAATTGCTAAGCAGGACATGCAGTCCCAGATGGAGGGGGATTTTCTTCAGCTGGTTGGAAAAAGAGTATGTGGCACTTTGAAGCCTTGAGAGCCATCATGGGGACACCGCGAGGTCCACCACCACAGCTGCCGTCATCAGAGCGGCACCCAGCTGTGTCCACCTGGGACTTTGCTTTGAGGGCATCTTGCCTGGCTGGGAGCTGCACGGGCAGGCTCCTGAGACAGTAGCGGAGGGCATCCTCCTGCCCACAGCTCAGGGCACCCCCTCCCAGGATCTGATTTCTGAGGAATCACGATGTGGATTTCACAATTACTTCCAGTGTCTTTTGCCAACCTCTATGAACAGATGTGCAATTAAAAAAAAAAAAAAAAGACAGAGGAGTCCAATTCTCAACATTATAAGTGGAAACTTTTTAATGGAAAAGGATAGGCTAATGAATTGTATTTAAAACCTTGGAGACCAGTTGAAATGTATCAAATGTGCTGGAGTTTACAGATAATACAAGGGGGGCGGGGGAGCTGCATCTTATGGTTTCAATCCTTTAAAAAAATTTTTTTCTAAGAAACCCAGCCAGCAGACTGCCAGTTTTGTCAGAGACGTCAGCGGTGGCCACTCTGAATGGAAAGTGCATCTCTCAGCATGTCTGAGGCGCTGCTCCTTGGCGGAGACTGCGTGGCTTTGCATATCAGTGCACAGCCTTCCTAGAACAGTGCCTGACGGCGCCCAGGGAATGCGCCCAGAGCAGGGAGCTCTGAAGGCCTTTCACCTAAGCCACCCTGGGTCGTCTGACCTAATTTTCCTCCCAATTTTAATTATGTCAAGTACTTCACAAAGGCCTCCTTGGGGACACCATGAGCTCACTGTCATCAGATTGCTCCAATCACAGCTGTGGCTTGCACACAACCATCATCTCTGCCCCAGCAGATGCTGTGTGTAAACAGTTGTATTAATTACATCTCAAAAACATGGTTCTCGCCAGATCCTCAGGATTTGGGTGCAGCTTCTGAGGTGGGCGGGAAGCCCTCAAGGGAGAAATGTCTGCAGGAAATTCTTCCCCTCCGAGAGCGGTCTGTTTTCTAAGTTATCTAAGAGCTACTGCAGCTGTTTACTGCCGAGTGACCTGGCTCAGAGCTGTGGTGTCCCGCAGCTTTGAAAGGGGACCTCTGCTTCCGCTCTGGGTGGAGCACCATGCTGGAGACCCACGCCTGCCAAGGCCCCATTGTCATCTCTGCACACTGCCCTTGGGGTCAGCCACTCCTGGGACATGAGGACAGGAAGCCGGCCACCTGAGCCACTCAGAGGCTCTATCTAGAGTCAGCTGCCAAGCCTCACGTCACATGTCACTGTTAGTCTTGGAGGGCTGGCGGGCCCCTGAAATCAACTGAACACTTAGCTGACAGGGAACTTGCCACCGCCAAGGCAACATGCTCCATTTTTTTTTTTTTTTTTTTGACAGTTTTAACAATTTTTCTGTAAACTGTCATAAAAAATTGCGGCTGTGAATACCAGTGTCAGCACCCCTCCCTCACCTTTACCTGGCGCTTTTCCACCACACAATACTGTTTCTCCTCTGCATGCCGGCCCTGGGCTTGCAGACAGCCGATTCTCCTCCTCCCAGGACCATCTGACATCTCTGCTCCTTCTGACAACCTCCACAAGGGCAGCCAGACGTGAACAAGGGGCCAGGAAGACTTGGAAACTCGGGGAAGCCTGCCCTCTCCTGTCCAGCAGACTCTACGCTTGCATCACTGGCCTTTGGGATCTAAGTCCTCATCATTTGTTCCTTTTGCAGTTCATACTGTTCTCAGCACTTCCTTACTCAGGTCCACTCAGATGGGATATGTCGTCAGCACAGACACAGTTCTGCGGCAGCGTTTCCGCGTGTGCTTTCTGTTGCTCTGTTTACTGAACCACCAAGGGAATGTGGAATGAGGCTGAGCTCTGTGTTTTAACAGCATTTGAATTCTCACCTACTGAGAAATCCATCCCTTATCATGGTGCTTTGTTTAACGTGTCACAAACTCATGACATCCTATCCGCAAGCCTGCATGCTTCCTTTTAAGGGGCAGTTGAATCAGGAGAAGCTTGCTGCATGCATGTGCCGTGTCTGGGCACAGCGTCAGCTGAGGCTGCTGCCCTGACCTGTCCGCTTTGTAGTACTGCCCAGTTATGAAACGCGTTAGCCACACATGGCCTGCATTTACATGCACATACAGAAACTTTTAAAAACTGTCTCTATTTTTTCCTGAGATAGGTATTTATAGTGTCTCCATCTTCTTTCCCATTTTGAAACTTAGAACGAGTTTACCTGTCACCAGTTCTCCACAGTATGCTGTGTTTTCTAGGATTTTCTAAGGTTGAGCAATGGAGGTTCAGCAATTTTGACTCATTTTCTTCCCATCCTGTTTCCAAGCAGGCCAAAAGCCTTGGGATCACTGGTGACGGGGAGAGGCTGTGCTATGTAAGGAAACTCTATGAAAGCTCAGCTCAGATCGTGACATTCTCTTGATTAAAATCCCTCAGTTTCCAGCAAACTCGTCACTCTGGCATTAAAGCCTGTCACTGTGTGGCCCCAGAAACCTCTCTGAATGTTTGCCCTGCTCTGCCCTGCAGGTCCACTGCACTCCACAGACGCCCACTTCTGTGACCCACCCCCACTCATCACCACCTTCCCTCACCCACAGCCTCAGTTCCCTGCTCCTACCTCCCACCTGCCCCTCAAGATTAATTTCCTAACGCCTCTCAGTCAGATGGCTTTGCTCCCTCCCGCAACCCGAGCCACCTTCGAGCTCCAGCAGGCCACTCCAGTCCACCTTCTCCTGGGCTGCCCAGCTCATCTTACCTGAGCCATACTCTCCAGGTGAACGGCTATGTCTGGCTCAAGCCTGGCTTTCAAAGCAGCTAACACACTGCTCTGTGCATACTGTTCACTCACCTAGTTGAACTGGCCTTGCACGTGAACATTGAACTGCAGGTTGTGTGGCTACTTGGTGACTTAGCGCGTCAAAAGAATATTCCAGCAAAACAACCAAGCTGTTTTTATTTACCAAAAGTAACGTTAACAATATATGAAAAATATTGGTTTTTGCCCTGTTTCTATTAAAATGTTTTTTGGAAAAAACATTTCTCAACTCTTTAGGATCAGAATTAAGCATTGAAATTTATATACCATATGTATAATGTGTATGTCTATCTCTCTAAGTATCTGCTCATTTCTATATCTTAAATTGAAATTTTAAAAATTATTTTTAAAACTCCTGACAAACATTCTCAGGGGGCACACCATGTAGCCGTTGGTTGATAGACCTAGCTACATTGTAAAATTCGATTTTGTTTAAAGCATGGAGGAAGAGGGGAAAATTAAATACTGCAGATTTTGTAGTCCTTAACATCTTTGAAAGAGGAACATTTCAGACAGCATAATAAAAAGGCCATCTGCTATGACTTCTGTAGATTTTAAAAATACTTCTGTATAGTTTCTTCTTCCTTTGAAGAAATTAGGAACTTTGGGAAGCTGAAGAAAGACATAAGAATAGATACTTCACGACCCATGAAATAGATACTTCACGAGTCATGAAGTATCTTTTTGCATCGGAACTCTTAGTCTGTTTCAGTGTTTTATTCCTCAGGAGGGTGAGCGGCTTCTCCGCACCCTCAGCTTCTCTGAGGCATCCTCTGCTGGTGAACCATTTATGAAGCTGATGCCAGTCTCTGCAAGTCCTTCAGTATGTGTCCTCTCTGAGCAAATCTGAATTGTGTGCTTAATACCTGGAAAGGGATTTGAGGAAGGGGGTGCTTTTTAAACTGATTTCTTCATTGATATTATTTCTTCATTGATGCTTTAGTTAACTAGATGGCCTCACTGCAGAACTTCATAACCATAATACATGTTCAAGTATGTCTCCCTTCCTAACACCCTGTAATGTGCTTTTGTAAAGATACCCTTACAGAATGTGATCCACCACTTATGAACTGGCAGCGTCACATTCAGAGACTAATTGAAAAGCTGGCGGTTTTTATTTAAAGCACAAGCTAAGGAAGAAAGCTGGTCGAGACGGAGCTGCAGAAGGGTAATGCTTAGGGCGGGAAAGGTGTGCCTGTGGGTGGTGGTGTCTCAATTTGACCAAAGAATGATGTCGCAGGGGGTTAGATATTGGATGGTCCACATTGGGCCACATTCTTTCAAGCACAAGAGTCTGTAGAAATATGTCCTGTCAAAGACCCTTAAATATTCTGGAAACTGTCTCTTCCTTTTCACATTCGTATGTATACTTGAACCTAAGTCTACCAGACATGACATGTGACTGTTCATACAGATTTCATCATCTCTGCTTTTAAGAATAAAGGATGCTGCATAGAAGGCTCATGTCTTTTAATTCACAAGAGTGAAACTGTTTTGAAAAGACGTTGTTTCTAAAAATACGTTACTTGCATTATATTAATTTTTATTTTTCCATGCCAGAAGGGTAGATGTTCCTGTGCTCATATTAAGAAACAGCAATGTAAATCGAGGCCCAAACCAAAGCCCAATTTACAGGAGTTGTAAAGGGCGTGTGCGTGTTCTGTCTAGCAGCAGCGCTGCGTAGGACAGACCATCTGTGGCTACCGACATACGAGTGGCTTCTCGAATGATCTTGTCTGGAAGGCGCTATGCCGAGCGCTTTGGTCCCTCATCCGCAGTCTGTGTGGGAAAAGGCGCAGCAGGCAATTCAATTCAGTAGGAGACCCAGGGACGGGGAGAGCAAGTGCCGTGGAATTCCCTAAGGCCATGCAGAGAGCAGGCTGGCAACCTGGGTTGAAAGCCTCCTCCATAGGCTCCCGCCGCCGCCGCCTCCGGCACTGTGCTGGGTGATGCCTGGTGGACGCACATGTGGAGCTCCGCGGATTCTGAGACACGCAGGGCTTCAGTCCCGCCCCAGCTGCCTATTGGCTGGACGACCTTGGCCAGTTGACTGTCTTGAGCCTCGTTTGTCTCATCTCTCAATTAAGAAAACCTAAGGCCTATCTTTGGGGGTTATCTGAAGGGTTCTGGGGATGGATATGGCACTGTCTACCGCGTGGAGTAACTGTTTCACAAATGATGAGCAGCGATTTGTGTTCTTAGTGGAAATATGTCGGCGTGTGGAGTCATAAAGCTCTACTCTTCCTGACTTGATCCAGTGCTTAGGAACTGCCCCATGTCCCCTGTCTCCAAACCCACCATAGGAGACTGGGCTGCCTCAGTAATTCTGAGGGGCATTGACTCTTTTCATCCAAAAATTCATGTTACGGATCCTGCATTTTTTTTTCTGTTTTACAATGCAGTAGGAAGTGTGATAATCGTGATCGATAATCATGTATTGCTTGGGCTTGGGCTTCATTCGATCTAATGCAGATCATCTGCACTCAGAAAACTACTCAAGTGAAAGAGAAAAAGTAACTGAAGTGGGAAATCTGGGTGAGTAAGAATTCCAGGGACAGAAATATAAATAGCAAGCTTTTGGCCTGATCTAGTCACTGTATACTGCAGTGATGCCCCTTTATAAAGTAATTGTACAATGGATGTTTGGTTTGATTTTAGATTTGGAGTATAATGATTGTTCTAATTTATTATTAGAGAAGCTTGCGATTGTTAGAACTCTGCCTTTATTGCTTATTTTTAAGCCATCTCCCCTGATGTCAAATGCTCAGTCAAGAATGATATATTCAATTATAATGTGGCTCTATGAGAAATATACCACATACTTTTTGGTGTGATGTGTGGCTGAGAAGAGTGGGGAATGCACACATGGGAAACAGCAGAAAGATTTATGACTTCGTCACTTCCAGTATTTGAGATGAAACCTGATCATTTGCTGTTGCTTTTCATTCTCACTCTAAGTGTTTCTCAAAGTCAGCACTAAGATTTTAAAATGGTTTTCTGTTGTTAAGAGAAAGGGAGTTACTCTTTTACTTGCTGATAAAACAGAGTCTTTCATGATCAAAGAGAACCAGGCTGTAGTAGTTCCAGTATCCTGACATGGACACTAATTGTTTCCCTCCTTTTCTTCATGAAAGCAGCTCCTGCAAGAATGATAGCCTTGTGAACTAGCCATGGGCACCACTGGAGAAGCATTTAGGGAGCTTTAGTGCAAATTGAGACCACCTATACATCTGACTGTACAGAGTTTGACAATATCCAGGATGAATCGCAAAATATCATTCTAATTAGAGTTTATGCAGAAAGAGTAAAAGAACCCTGATTTTATCCTAATTATTATTTATATTAACCATTGTTCCAAAGGCATCTACTATTTTAATTTAGCTGTTTTGATTTTTTTTAAAAACACATCAGTTTGGTAGATAAGATGTAATTTAAAACAAATGTTCCATTTGATAAGCTTTTAGTAACAAGGTGAGATAACTCTGATGTAGAGAATGCAATGATAGTTTTAAGCATAAGTGAGAAGAGCTGACACATCTGGGTTTTTATTTGAAAACAACAAAATGTAAGAATTTGGTAAAGGAAGTGAATCAGGTAGTGCAGAGTCCCCAAGAGACCTAGAGACCCAGGCCTGGGAGCCGAGCGACACAGGCTGGATGTGGGATGACATCGGGAGGAACTCACAGCCACTGCTATTCCAAAATCCAGCAGCAGCTCAGTGCAGGGTAACACTGATGGTCCAGCGCCACGACCCTGGAATGGAGTTGGATGTGACAGATACACATGTGCTCACTGCTCCCCCAGCAGTACATGGAATGGTGTGTGTCAGGTGTCTGTAGGGCCCCTCGCTGTAACACAAAAACCTTGCTGGGTCAGAAGCCACCAGTATTGTCATCTTCATCCCTTTTCTGAGAACCCTAATAAGTCTCTCCAGTGGGCCGAGCCCATCTTTTCCCTTCGTTCTGTGGCAGTATGCCTCCATTTCCTCATCAGCTTTGCCCTGCTCGTTCAATGCAAAATGGATCTGCTTTCCCTGGGCACCAATATGTCCAGGGGTTGTTTATCAATCTTCAGTTCTATTTCCTTTACGCATTCCTCCAAAAATTAGGCCTGCACTGCCTGTGCATTCCACGATCCACAGGCCTGAAGGAAATGTTAGCTCTGACGTAGAGACTTAAAGTAAAACTATTCAAATTAATTATTTCATGCAAGAGGCTAGTCCTGACTCTGATTCTGGAAGTATGATGTATCCTGTTATCAACATATATCCATAATGTGGTTTATCATTTAGTACCAAATCTGCATTATAAAGTGTACATTTTAAAGTCAGTTTTTAAAAAGGATATTTAGAGATCTTGTTAAAAATCTCTCAAGATATTACCCTATTACCCATGGAACTGTCTTCAACTCTTATAGTTCAAATATTCAGATATTCCTGAATTGGCTTTCACAATAAACATGCTAAATGTGTAAGTAGAAACATATATATTGCCAGCTTTGTGCCTTCCCAAGCAAAATTAAAATGCAAGAAAAGTCAGTCTGTTTTGCCCAAAAATAAATATATGTGTGTGTGCATATGTGTGTATGTGTATGTGTGTGTGTGGTGTGGTGTGTGTATACACATACACATTCAGATAAAATAGAAGCAGCATCATAGTTTGGCAGTATCTGATCTGGTTTATTGGAACTCAAACATTCTGATTGTGCATACAGACTAGTTTATCTCATAGCCATAATGTATTTCTTCCCTGTCTCTTGCCTTCTTTTCGTCCTCATTTTTTTCTTTCTGATAGTAGGTGTATACTTTTATCCTATTTCCATTGGCAAACAGCATGATAAGCAAAATGATCACCAGAAGAATATTGTTCCCTCAATCAAGAAAAATGCCCGTTGAGTTTTGTTATTTGATGACAGAGACCTGTTTTTCCATTTTTTGCTTTTTATTTTCCATAGCACCTGTGGAATTAAGTAATATAAAAAATTTATTATTTCAGATGTTCATGTTTAATGAATTTCATGTGAAATGCTGGCAGTATAACTCAAAGTAGAGGAAATTTGTGAAGAGTGGATGCTGCAGGGCGTCAGACATCTGCACAGAGTTCATTTCTGCCAGCATCCTACATGTCCCAGGCACTGCCGTGCCAGACAGAGCATGCGCAGATCATGGCAGTGAATTCCACTTGTTCAGCGCATATTTGACTTCCAAATCCTCAAGACCACAGATCTGAGGACAGAACAAAATTTGCATTTGAAATTGGAAGATTATTTTTTGCACAAGTGCCTATGTTTGCCCACTTTGTGTTATCTTCCCCTGTTATCTGGCACAAGCTATTCAAAAGACAGGTCTACTTGTAAAGTAAATGGTTCGCAAACTAAGGAAAGTATTTAAATCTCATGTAAATGATACTATACTATGCATAAAAATGTCAAGAAACACAGAAAAACTCATGAACACCTCCACTGCTGCATAAAAGCAGCATCTTTTTTTCTGGCTCATATTGGATGCCTTAGAAAAATCTGCATTTCCTCTTTAGTTGTTGTGTTTGAAAGATGCAGTTGAGACAAAAGTTCTATTATTTTTAAGTTGGCAGAACTTTGGAAAGGTGATTTTTAGCTGCACTGCGACTCATTCCAAATGCAGAAATCTTTGACCCTGAGTTAGTCTATTTGTCATGCCAGAGCCTAGGAAAGCCCTGAGTGATAAGAAATGGCCATAGGCCATTCCCACAGAATTTAGAACAGAAATCAAATGATGCTTATGTTCTAAGTCATGACTTAGAGCTGATAACTCATCAGAACTGTCCATGTCCGCGCACAGGGCCGGCCCCACTCTGCCAGAGCTGCCCTGGGTCCCGTGTGAGGAGGAGTCCAAGGGTGGCTGTCTCTTCCTCTGTTGTCGGATATGGGAGTTACCTCCATAAACGGCTGCCAGGAGCATCCTTGTTCACACATTTTCAGGTATTTGAGCGAGGCTCTGTGGGATGAATTTGGGAAGTGAAATCTCTGGTCAGAGGTTTGTGAGTTTTACATGCTACATTTTCAGAAGTTGAGAAACGGCGGCAGGCTGAAGGCAGGCTGAAGTCAAGTCACCATGCCTGGCGTTCATGAACACTGGTTGGAAGAACTGGCGTGATTTAGTTATGACGGGAGGGATGGGGAAGGGAGTTGCAGGTAGGATGGTCATCTTCAAATTCTCAAAGCACAGTCACACCGAACCAGGACTCGATTTCATCTGTGGGAGTCCAGGTGGCAGAATAAGAGGCAGTGAACGGGTGGAAGTGAAACAGGACCAAAGTTTGACCTCCTGTGCAACTTCCTTAGGCTTCGAGTAATTTGAACTCCACAAACATGAACTGAGCACCTGGACAGGCTGGACAAGGTGCTGTTCTCTTGGAGATTACATCTCAGCAGGGAAAAGGAAATGCATATGTAAACATATAAATCAGCAGGATACGTTGTGAGGACGGTCATTGCTCAGTGAGACTACATAGAGTAATATGCTAGAGAGGTCTGCAAGGGAGAAGGTGGGAGGGACGGCATTTAATAGAATGAGCGGGACCCATAGGAAGAAGAGGCGGCCCCCTTAGGCAATAAATTCCAAAGCCTTGAACATTCGAAAGGAAATAGATTAATGTGCATAGAGGATTAAATGATGTGCTCTGCAAAGTCATTTAAAATCTCTTTCCACATATATTGATACAACCTAAACAAAAGGGGTCTGGATACCCTCATCTTCTTCCCAAGCATCAAGTCTTTCTGTAGTTAAACTGAGATGCTTCTATTCTTCTTGGAAATGTTTAAGGAATATCTTCCATTGCAATGGAAGAATCGGGTGTTGGGATGTGTTCCCAGGTAATAATGACTGCAGGCTGATTTTTGCCCTTGAGGTGTGGCCTGGTGGCCCCTCCAAAAACAGTCAAGGTCCTTCTACAAAGCACAAGCCGACTGCAATGATTGCTGCTTACTGGTTAGGCCAGCTCCTCTTTGCCAGGGACAAAGGAAGAAGCAAGACAAGACAGGTTCTGAAGCAGTAATTCAAAGCCTTCCCCGCTTTCCCATATGAGTCATCGCTAGTCAGAACATTATCTTTGCAGAAAGTCATCATTCCATGTTTGCTCTTAAAGGGATATCCTCTCCTGGTTTAGGTATAAACTTCTGACTCACAGGACAAATTCTATCATTCCTTTGGGCCTAGGATTGCGTTTATTTCCATGACGAAAGGGCCTGTTTGGTATTTCAGCAAATGAAAACAGAAATATAAAGCCCGTCTCCTTTTGAATGAGTTCCAAAACACTTCTCCACTGGACTTCAGAAGAAGAGGAAGCTCTGCGCTGCTGGTTGGTTGTGCATTTGCTGTGCATTCCCTCCGGCAGGCGACCTCTCCACGCTGAGAAGGTTATCCAGATAACCGAGTAAGACAGTACAGGAGGAGGCACAGAAAGAAAAATGTGAGCGATAATAGCTTCAACACACAGTGTGTATTGTTATGAGCATCACGTGATGAGATACTGCTGGGGAGGGAGGAAGTGGGGAGATTCCTAGGAATCTTATGAGAATTTCCAGAGAGCACAAGTTTTGACCTTTTTTTTAAAATTTAGAAAATTTAGCTTATTTTTAAAAGCGTATGTAATACATCCCATGCTCTAAAATTCTAGACATAGTAGATTGAAAAGCAGCATAAGGGAAAATATAAATATCTATTTTCTTTTCCTATTTATTCTGTGCCAGTAAAACTGTAGCCAAAAAGACAGAAAAGGGGTTTCTGCAGACATAGATGTCTCTGTGACTTGATCACTGCTAACCCGCAGAGATAGTAAAGCAGAAACGGGCACCCGGGTCGCTGCAGCCAAGCCTGCCCGGTCTGCGGGCCGTCCTCACACAAGGGGCAGCCCTCCCACCCCACACCCTGGGAAAGGCAGACAGAGGCTGGGCAAAGCCCCCGATTCTCACTGGCACCAACCTCAATGATTTACAGGCCTTTGTTTCCTATGTTAAATGTCTTACAGTCATTAAATTATTTATAGCTCAATTAGCATGTGTCCAAAACCAAGACGTTCATAGGAGACTGTGGGACTGGGAATCAGGGAGCAAAGCAAATCTCTAGTCTGTGATTTACTGGGGTTCCATTCGGTTTCCTGTTCAGATCCCGAAGTAGAATTTCAAATATTGCTTTTCATGCTTTCTTTGGGACCGATTTTAGCCCCGCTCTCCTTTCTCCTGCCTTTCGCTGGCCATTAGCCACCAGCCTCTGCACAATGACCAGCTGGCCCCTGGCAGATCTTGGGCCCAGGTGTGAAGTCGCTGGAGAAGCATTTCAGAGCCAAGATGGGAGTGATTTCATTTTCCATTGACACTATGCAGAAACGAAGGGAGTTCAAGTGCCTTCAGAAAAGCTTCCTTCCAGCGAATGGAGTTTTGGGGGGTTTCCAGACTTGCAACTGCTTTTATTCTTGGAAGCATCATTGTTGCTTTTTCCCTCTTCCATTTATATCCCAGGAACTGATTCAGAAACCATAGAAATTGGATTTGGAATCGCTGAATGCTAGCAGACAGCTGACTGCACTCTTCCCAAGAAACCCTGCCAGCTGGGTTGGGGTACCTCGCGGCGCGCGCTCCCGGCCTGGCCCGCCGAGTCCTCTAACTCTAATGGACTCCGTCTTACAGCAAAGTGCACTAGAACTAAAGTGTTTTGCTTCATTCTTTAGACATTTTGTGGTTTCGGGCTCAATCGACCGGGGTATGATTTGCAATCCACAGTAACCGGTTTCAGAGCAGCTGCCCGGCGAGGCAGGTTTCATCTCGCTTGCTAGACGTTTTTTTTAAAAATTATTTTCCTAAACCTCACACCTTTTATTTATTAGGCTTGGATTCCAGTTTCCTGAGCCTGTTGTTGCTACTGATGAGAGGCTTGGAGCAGGACCCACCAGGCTTCCTGAATAAAACGCGGCAGTGATTATATTAGAAGATTTTAAGTTGCCCAAAATACTGTCTTAAAAACACTAAAAATCATGTTACTCTTGAGACTGAATAAAACCCTATAGAAATGAATTCCTGGACTTGACATGTAGCGAGCCGGCTTTGCCTCGGGGGTGAGTGGGCTGTTACGTGAGCCAAGATGAGATGGCGCACAGGTGAGCACCCACCTGAGGAGCGTTTGGACATTATGCTAGCCAGCTCGTCTGTAAAGACCCATCCTTCTATGCCAGCAGCCCCCCAGGTAAATGACGTGTAAATACCACATTTAGGAGGGCTTATGATGATACCAATTGAAGGAGACCTTTCTGAAACAGGAAGGAGGTGAAACATATCCCCTTGCTTCTGCCTCACTGAGTGCTGGGCACTGTTTGCATCATCTCATTTAACCAGGTGTCCCCGCCAAATGGCTGATGTGGGGTGGGGCCCCAGGGTGAAATTGCCCGACGGACTTGAGATCTCTGGTTGATGGGCGCCAGGGCTGGGGGTGGAACTCCTGGTGTGACTGAGGCAGGCACCTGGGCTACCCAGCCTCACCCACAACGCCCTCACTGAGTGACACACAGGACTCGCCAGCAGCAGGGCAGCAAGACCCCCCTAGAGAAGCCCCCAGTGCAAACCGATTCCCAGCCTAGGCAGCAGGCTCGGCAGCCGGCGTCTCACCTCTTCGGGTCTCACAGTGACTCAAAATAGCCACAGGATTTAAGGGCGGTTCCGTCATCATTTGATGAATGCTGCGTCTCAGGGTCATTCCTTTGACCAGGCCTTTTGAATTCCAGAAGTTCCTGCCCTGCATGGTGGGTGACAAGTCTCAAGCCAACCTTGAGCACACAGCAGTCAGGCGACCGAGGCAGCTGCCAGGATGGGCACATTGCTCAAACCCATAATTTGGGGTCAAAACAAACAGATGATTAGCTGGAGTGGTCACTTTCAATCAAGAGTTTCCACATCGCCTAGACATGGCCTCAGAATCAGGCCTCGTTGAGGGGTGTGGGAGCCGATCTCACAGTAAATGGGAAGCATGGCCCGAGGGCTGGGGCTGCTGCATTAGAAGGCCCTGTGGAGTGGCTGGCCCAGCCTCAGCAGCATCCCGTGGAGCGAGGAAGGGTCTTCCTGCCAGCCTCTGGAGATCGGTAATGGAATGCACAAGTAGGAAATGCTGGATGGGACCCCCACTGCCCTTTGAGGCCGAGGCAGTGCATTTGTAGACTATGGAATTGCTGTAACTGGCCTGGGTCACACAGGTAGACACTGGTAGTTTAGGGACTGGAATCCCGGACCCCTGATTTCCAGGCCTGTGCACCTTTCTTTATCCCATGCAGTCTTACAGTCAAGTGTCAGTGCAACCCCCAATTCCCAGATTCCAGCCTTTGTCTTTTACAATGGGAATCAGTCTTATCTTGATGATCCAGAGATAGTCATCAAGGAAGATTAAATTATGCCCTTAGATTCAGAGTGACCATATCATTTTCCCTCCACACAAGGACACTTTTGAGAATGAAAAGGAAGAGACGTCTGTACCAGACGCTGGTTGGCAGGCACGGACAGGCTGTCTGCCAGGGAGGCAGTGACTCCCGTACGCTGCAGAAAGTTTGTCAGAAGTCACCTTGGATAGAGGTTTTGTTCTTTAACCTTCTGTTAAATAGGAAGCTCCATGAATGAAAACAACTCCCTTCCCTAAACATTCTCATAATGACCCAATGCGGCCAAGCCTGCCAGCTCTGTCTCATGGTCGTGTTGACTGCGTGAGACTGTGTGAGTGCCTGCTACACAGCCGCGTTCAGTCAACGTGCTACCGCCTCGGTAATCCCACAAAAATGTCCTAGTCAAATCACCTGGCACCCAGGCAATTTTCTTCTTTTTTATCCCCGGTGAAATATACAGTCGAAAATACCTGACAGCTCCTCCTCTCTCCCATGTATTTGCAAGAGGGTGGTTTGGTTTCAGTTTTGCATGTTTGATGTCTACAAATGTGATGTTTTCCCCCACAGCCAAGTAAGCCACTTTCTCTTCACTTTCCCAATGTTTTCTCAGTGTACCTCCTTCAATAGAGGATTGATAAGGAAAAACCATTAAGTCTCAATCAGATTCACTATTTGATCCAAAAGCATAGAAGTCTAGCTTTTGTTCAACACTCTTGCTCTATGAGTGCACAGAGCTTTAATTCTGATTTAAACATCCCCGGATGTTTAGCTTTGACAAAGACCCCAAGGTGATTTGATAAGAAGTTGGGCTGTGTTTGGGCTCTGGGAGTTTTTGATATGGTTTCAAGTCCTATCCAAAACCCACAGACCTCTAGAAATCAGGGGCCTGCCTTCCTGCAGCGGCCCTGGAGTCCACAGGGGGCTTTGAGCAACTGCCGCCAAGCGAGGCCCCACCTGACACTCTGATGGGCACTGCTGTGGTGGCAGGAGCTTGGATGCTGCCAGGTATGCTAAGGTGTGGCCAGGGTGGGAAGCACTGCTTCACAGAGATGCCAAAACCAGGTACTTCCCTGCTGTGTATTTAAAAATACAAGATGTTTAATTATTATAGTACTCAATTTTATGTCTATATGCAATAATTTTTTTAACAGTTTCTTAATATTAGACATTTAGCAGTTTTTTAATACTATTTTTAAAAATAGTATTTTAAAAAAATAGTATCATTATTGTTCTTTAAGTTCACATGAGAATTTAGTATGACTTCAAAAAATACCGCAAGTGTCATCAAGACTCTGATCAGACAATAGTATCAGAAAAGTGTGCCAGGCACTTTACAGGCATGATCTCTTAGCCTCACTATAGTCTTGTGAGTAAGGATTATTTAAATTTTATTTTATCTGCCAGGATTATTGTAAAAATGCCAAGCACATCGCCTGTACAAAGTAAATATTCAGTCAATGGCTGCTATTTTTATGAGTTCCTTTTAACGTATATTTATTGTCCTCTACTTCATTTAAGAAGTTACATCTATCATCATCTAAGATTTTAGCTATTCCATCTCTTAAAAATAGATTCTGTAATCAATGGCACTATGGAAGAGTGACTCACAGGTCTCTGAATCTCAAGCGTTTCCTGGAAGCCTTCCTGAAGGTATAGTGAAACATGCGGCTTCACACTCCCATCCACGAGCTCCCTGCAGATATCCCGGTCTGCCCTCAGGCCCCAGTGATTTACCTAACAGAGGCTGTGGCCGACACCTAGAGCTTCCTGTGTGCCCTCCTTGCACTCAGCCAGTGCCATCCTACAGCAGCAGGCAGGCGTCTCTGCTGCGTAGTGGGACTGGTTGGCCCTGGGATTGCAGAACTGGAATGAGGAATGGCATCAGGAAACTAATCATCAGGACAGCATGGATTACCGTAACTTTAAGTTTTAAGTGACAGCAGATTTATGCGGAGGGAGATGCATACCCAAAGGCACGCTTCCCATGTAACTTGAGAGGGGTCTGAAGTTTGAAACAAGTGTTCCTAGGCATGGGTCACAGCGTTTGTTACCATCATACTCGATTTAGAATGGGGCACAACATGTGGGTTCATGGTTACTGTTACAGCCCGATTCTCCTAAGAAAAGAAAGACTTGGCAACATGGATTCCAGAAGGGCGTACATTTTCCGTGTTTAAATAACTAACCTGCAGGTTAGTTATTTAAACTAACTTCTCAAGCTCAGCAGAGTCCGGGCCTTCTCTGCTTCTGCTCATGGGCTGGCTATTGAGACCCCTCTGGGCCCACACAATGCGCACATCCCCCTCCTGGCTGCTCGCTACAAGAAATCCGGTTGCACCAAGCACCCCACTTTTCGTACCTCCCATTTATGTACTCCTCAGGGCCTCACACACAACTCCCTTCTAAAAACATGAGTTCCTGACTGGGAATTCAATGCTGCCCAGGAAGCTTTGCTCAGAGGGAGCAGCTTTCACTTTCAAGTATAACTAAACTCAAAAAAATACACAAGTCAAAGGTGTGCAACGTGGCCACTATCACAAACCAATTAGCCCTTTGTAAGTGGCAGCCAGATCAGGATGGCCGACCCCACTAGCATCCTAGAGGTGCCCCGTGCTGCCTCCTGGAGCCACCACCATCCTGAGGCCAACACCGTGGGCCAGATCTTCTTGCTGTTTAATTTTGCATACGTGGACTCATCCAGCAGGTACTCCTTTGGGCCGGGTTATTTCACACAACATTACGTGTTGACATTTTTCCATGCTGTGCTGCAGAGTTGTATTTCTTGCATCCCATAGCTGGACAGTTCCATCACAGGAGAATGTCTCACCGCGTTCGTCCATTCTACCGCCGATGGACATATGGGTTCTTTCCCTTTTCTTGCAGTTATGAGTTTATGAATATTGTCCCAATTTTCCCTGGTGCACTTTTGCATGCACTTCCGTCGGGTACCTCAGAGTGGCATTGCTGGGTCAGAGGGTACTGGTCGCTGTAGTAGCTTTGGCAGATATTGCCAAAACACTTTCCAAAGTGGTTTTAGCAAACTGCACTCCACCAGTAATAGAAAACGTTTCCAAATTGCTCATGATAAAACCCCAAAGATGGCTGCATACATCTTCCTTATCAATTACTTAACTACTCCGCAAATTTGGAGGGAAATTTATTCTTTTTGTTCAAATAGTTTATAAAGTGGAATAGGGATGTCGGTAAAAGTTGTCTTGCCACCTTTTTAGATCAGTAAATGTTTGTTGAATGAAGGCGAGAAAAGATAAGAAATAATAGCACCCAATGAAAGACGTAGCAGTCTAGAAGGTGGGGCATTTCCCGGGCTGGCGGGGGCAACCCGCACTCTGTAACTCACACATCCAGTAAGCGTGTTCCAGTTAAGCTGCAGAAAACGAGGCAGCTTGTCAAAGAGGAATGGCTCTTGGCCAAGGCTGCTGTCCTAGGGGGACATTTGATACTAGCGAGCCAGGGCAACCCTAGAGGAAACCGCCTGAAATGATGGAGGACTCCTCCAGGGGACATGGCCCTGTCATAGAACCTAATGTGTAAAGTAAGCCCAAAGCAGCCACCAGGCCATCCTGCTGCAAGCGAGTTCTAGGCCGTATTCCCTTCAGCACTGCAGGCTCCGTGCAGAGTGCCGTCAACGAAGCAGCAAAGACTGAGTCTCCTGAGGCTTTGCTTGTATATGTGTTTTTGCCGTCATGGTGAATAACACAGTCAGGGCTGCGGAAAAGCATCGGTGAAGTGTGTATTTGAGGCTTCAGAAGTCTCCAAAGACTAGATTTCATATGCCAAAAAAACTGAGAATTTGCTATTAGCACTTTAGAGCTGATGCCTGGAAGACTGGGGTTAGTTTGAGACATGCACTGGTGCAGAGCTGGGCCCCAGGAAAAGGAGAAGGAAGGGAATCCGGAGCAGAGTATGGCCTGACACCACTCAGACTGGGTGTGGCTATACATTAGAATTGCGTTTCAATTGCACTTCTGCATTTTGGTGATTTTTAAAGTGCCTAGCACAAGTTGATTTTTCACGAATGACCCTTTTGAGCTTTCGCCAGTGCTTCGGAAACACTAACGGAAACCTCCTTTTGGAGGACATAGTCTGTTGCAATAGGTGACCACAGATCCGAATCTGTGTCACCTCCCCAAGGCCATGGGCACAACCATCACCTGAAGCATGTTGCAGATGCAGATGGTCAGGTCCTCCTAGAATCTCAGAATCTGCATTTTAGCAAAGTCCTGGGTAATTCTTAAGTCCATTGGAGTTTGAGACGCACTGGCAATCTCAAATGCTTTAAAAGGGATTACTAGAGTAAGATAGGCTCAGTAGGTAACTGAAGGCACCATCCCAAAGACCAGAGTAAGAGGAGCAGGTGAACCAGCCTCTGAACACACTTTCCCCCCACCCCCCAGCTGTGTGGAAGGTTGTCACCTTTGGAGTAGTCATTCAACAAACACAGGTCAACTCTCCACCATGTGGCAGGCCACCACAGGGCACTGGCTGTGGCTAGCTGGATAGACACCATTCCTGTCCTCCAGAAATATCATGTTCCCAGGCATGTGACAAGTCACTCAGTTGTTCAGAGCCATGGGTGAGAGCTCCAGGAACCGACAAAGGAGCTGTGATCTCGCTGGTCCAAAGAGACGTCTCCAGGGCGGGCAGGACCGAGGGCTGCACAGGGAGGGGTGACGCGGCAGATAAGAAGTTGGCTCATCAGCCTGAAATGCTCCCCTAAATCTTCCCCATCAGCGATTTCTCAGTAGCAAACAAGTGGAAAAAATTGGTTGTTTTACTTTAAAAACTCATACTAGAAAGCTAGAGTTTAAAAATAAATTTTAAAAACATGTTTATTAACAAATATTACCTTTCCTCCAAAGTCAAGGAGAACAAATGAGGGGTAACAGTGGACCAGTAAGCCTAAAACTCTGCTCCCTTCCCTGCTCATTTTACAGTTCAAGTGCCATTCGATTTATCCTGGCAAGAAGAAGAAGGCATCGTCAGTAAGACCTTGATTTTCTAATATGTCCGATCTGATAAGAATGTGAAAGCTATAAAATTAATTTTTGAATAATAACTACAGGCCTTTTGAGAGAGTCCCCTCCTAAGATATTGAGTCCCTTTTTCTCTATACACAGTGTCTGTCATGACCTACAATTCCCTTTTCCCATGAGGTGTGACAGAGAGAGATTACAGCCTTGGAACTGGATGTCAGACTCTCCTGGTTTAAAACAATAAGTCGTGACGTACTGCTTGAGACCAACACAACCTTCAGGGTGGTTTCAGAAACATACAGGGAAAAATGTTGGCTCTGACGCTGTACATCCCCAACAACCATCAACTATTCGGAAACTACAAGTTCAGTGCAATTGAAGTTGGTGTTTTCCTAGCAAATGCTGTGGGAAGAGGATCTCGCTGTGTATCTTCTCCTATTTAAAGCCTGAATTTGTTAGGAATGTAGCATCTCTGTTTCAGCCAGTCCACTGAAACTGATCTAGGAAATGTTCCAAAAAAGATATCACAAGGATCCCTCTGTAGCTATGTCGGTGGGATTCCCCTCGCTCTTGTGTGTCCTGGCCCCTCTACAGCATTCGACAGCAGGGTCCTCTGCTTTTGTCTCCCTGGGCTGCATGACCCCACCCTGCCCTGGCTCCCCTCTCTCCTTGACCCCTCCTTAACAGTGTCTTGAAAGGCCTTTTCTATTGGAGGACACATTCTGTTGCAGTAGGTGACCACCAGCCCGAATCTGTGTCACCTCCCCAGGGCTGCAGGCACAACCATCCCTGGATGTGTTAGAGATACAGAAGGCCAGAATATCAGAATCTGTATTTAAGCAAAGTCCTGGGTAGTTCCTATGTCCATGAGAATTTGAGAAGCACTGATCTCATGAGTTCCTGGCATATCAATATTGCCGGGGTCAGTACGCTGACTGGGTAGCCAGATGCAAGTGAGAACCTTCCTGTTTCTTGCAAACCTGGATGGACCCGAGGCCACCGACATGGACCACGACAGGCTACTCATTTTCAGTGTTTCTGTTGCATTGCTGTGTCTCCCTGGGACACAGTGCCGCCCTCCCTAGCAGGAGGCCTGCAGACAGGATGACCAGGAATACCCTACCCAGCCTGCTCTCGAAGGCTCAGGGACGCCACCCCTCTCATGGTTCCAGTTCATCCATCTACACAGGCAGAGCCCAAGAGGGCTGATATGTCGCGCGCGCCTCGGCCGGCAAGGAGCACACAACAACAGGTACTTGTTCTGGCAACTTTATTGTGGGAAGCTCGGGTGTTGCGGGCGCCCCAGCGGTTCAGCTGTCTTCCGTCTTCTCCCCCTTCTTCCCCTTCTGTA
>CAUYQU010074937.1:0-47626 GCA_963574635.1 Cheracebus regulus
TTTCTTTCTTTCTCCTTTTCTCTCTTTTTCTAAAATCTCTTCCTCTTTCTCTTTCATTCTTTTTTCTTTCTTTTGATGTTTCTTTCTTTCTCCTTTTCTCTCTTTTTCTAAAATCTCTTCCTCTTTCTTTCATTCTTTTATTCTATTAAAAAAAAAAAGAAAGAAACCAGGATAAAATTTCTTATAAATACTTCAGAAACAGGACTACCTACCCCCATGGAAATGGATAGTGTGTACAATGGAGCTCCAAGGAAATAAGTGGCTGTGTGGCAGAAATAAGATAACCCATTAAAATAAATCTCTTTATGATACAAGTCATAATGAATGAACTGTGTATATGAATAGGAAAGGGAAAAAAAAAAAAAAAGAATCTGACAGTCATATGAGATGGTTTTGGACTGATGTTCAGACACCACTTTCCAAAATTGCATAAACTTTTTCCTTACTGAGGAAGCATTCCGTAGGCATTAACAGTGAAGTGATTTCATCTATATTCAGAAAGCACATGCAAGAGCCATTATGGACCAGACAGGAATTGTATAAAAATGATTTGACAAAAAAAGAAATAGTCTGCTATGCCAACATCCAGAGTGCTCTACCTCAAGGTGAATCATATTCAATTCCAAAATGTCAAGTAGATTTAGTCATCTTAATCTTTTTATTAGATTAAAACTCGATACCTCTATAAAAGCTAAAGAAACTGACTGGAATATAGGTTCCAGCACTGATCAATTGTGTGATCTTGGGCAGTTGCTTGGCTTCTCTAAGCCTCAGTTTCCTCATCTCCAAACGGAAGGTGGTGCTTATATTTATGTCAGGACAGTAAAATAACCCAGGCAAAGTACTCAACACTGTTTTTAGCATTCAGTAAGCACTCAATAGTAAGTGTTAGAAATTACTTATCAAAACTAATAACAAATATAATAACTGATAAGTTTGCACAACTCAACATATAGTGCTAATTTTTCATTCTCTTTCCCCTTGAACTCATATACAAAATCTGATCTTAAATAATTGAAAAGAATGTGCTTAGAGAGGAAGCAAACACAGACCTGAAAGCCACAGTCCATGCAGTTTCTACATTGCTCTGACCTTTCTGATATTGGTGGATCCGGAACGTTCAAAGTGCCATGGGCATCCTTCTTGCAATATTTCCTCCTGATGTTTGAAAAGAAAGTCTGTTTTCATAAGACCTTGGGCCTGATTTCCAGTGGGAAAAGGGCTGAAAAAATTTGGCTTCATTTCCAAGTATCTTTGCACACTTTCCCAATTGCACAGAACCTCCAAGCTTCCACAGATTACCTCGTTTCAATGACATCGAATCTTTCAAAGGGAATGTAATAATTCCACAGAGGACTTAGCATTTCTGACAGCCTACCTCCCACTGTCCTCAGAGCTTCATAAATTATGCTGCCTCTGAATGTGAGCTGGGCAGCACCATTTTCCTGGCCCCTTGCGTGATTCATGGTTTCTCTTAACTATGTCAGTGCCTCGTCAGCAAAGTTGTTCCTTTTGGACAGAGTGTGATGTGATCTGCTTCTTAGAGGACAGCTTGCTAATTATGTACTGATTTTATATACTGATGATTTTGTTTTACAATTTCAAGGTAACTAATAACTATTAACTTTAGAAATTACTTCCAAATTCAGAAAACATTACCATTTAATTAACAATCTGGTCTCTGCAATACACTGTGACCTGAGAAACCACTCAAATGGTAATACACTGTTATCATTAAAATTAACCAACAAACCAAAAGAATGGTGCTGTTAAGGTCAGATATAGAGAGACCATAATTAAAAGAAAGTGAAACTAAAAACAAGTATCAGACCAAAAGATCAACATAGTGCAGACAGCCACCGTGCCAGCTTCCCTGTTTTGCACTGCCAAAACAGCTCCCTCCTGACCTGCAGCTCTGAGGAATTCCAAACCTAGGTCCTTCTGGAGCTCAGGGCTGAGACAATTTGCTGTGTGGTTTAGTAATGGAGGCTCAAAGCAAAGTGGATAAAACTTTCCTGAAAATGACATGCCTGTAAAGTTCCCTCTGAGGTATCTATGATCTTTACATATGAAAATGAACTATACATTTTTATGAATAAGTTTTATCTTTCCTCAGCCTCCAGAATTTCCCACAAGTCTTCCAAGTTACACAGGCTCTTCCTGACTTAGGAAGCTTCTACTCAGGGACATTTGATGGAGGTTGTTGCTGATGCCTTCCCAGCATTGCCCTTGCCCCTGGGTACTCAGGGAGGTTCTTATCATTGCCAGATGCTTCTTTAGAGCTAGGGAATACAGAATTGGGAGAAAGAGGAGAAGAGAAGAAGGAAAAAGACACATGGGATATATCTAGGGCAAAAGGTTTTCAGGGTTTAGGGAGGAGAATTATTGAGAAGCTATAGGATGAAGTCAAGAGGGGCGCAAAAGGAGACTGTAGAGTGCTGACAGCATGGTGTTTGACAAAGGCAAATAAAGAATTCAGTTAATTATTTTGAAATTACCTTTTAGGTACTGGCTATGTTTCTTGGTCGACATGACTACCTTGAGATTAGACCTCTTGAATTTCAGCCTCAGTAGAATTTCTTTGGGAATGATTAGAATGATCACTACAGATAAACTACTGGCACTACTTGGTTCTACTGCCGGAGTCCACCCGACTTCTGAAGCTTAGACACAGGAACCCTAGAGTCAGTATCATACAAGATTCGCTGCCCCACTCCCATCTCCTGCTGTTGCCAAGGCTTCTCCACCAGTTACATCCTGGGTCTCTCTCCTTAGTGGCTTTTAAGAGACCTAAGGTTTACAGAGGATAAAGGCATAGGGATCGTGCTTCCTTAGAAGGAAAGCTGGCCCAGGACAGGCTGGGCATAGTGGCTCAAGCCTGTAATCCCTGAACTTTGGGAGGCCAAGGTGGGTGGATCACCTGAGGTCAGGAGTTCGAGACCAGCTTGGCCAACGTGGTGAAATCCCATCTCTACTAAAAATACAAAATTAGCCGGGCGTGGTGGCGCATGCCTGTAATCCCAGCTACTTGGGAGACTGAGGCAGGAGAATTACTTGAAGCCAGGAGCTGGAGGTTGCAGTGAGCCGAGATGGTGCTACTGCTCTACAGCCTCCAGCCTGGGCAACAAGAACAAGACCTCTGTCTCAAAAAAAAAAAAAAAAAATTGGCCCACAACAGAAGTCTAAAAACCATTTTGAGTTAAGCAGGAGTTTCTTTTGGGCTTTTTTGTTTGTGCTTGGCCTGAATTGTTTCTGTTTGAAAGAAATATGTGTTCTGATTTCCCAAAATGGGGTATATATCCATTTTTAAAACACCACCCAAAGTAGGTCTAGGATTGTCATTCAATGCTTCTTAGGTTATACTGATGTTGGTTTGGCTTAATTTTTATTTTCAAAGAACAGATTCACCATTTATATTTTAAAAATATGTGTATGTAGGTATGAATATAAATAAGACTATTGGATATACACCAAGATGTTAATAATAATCTTTGGGTTACTAATATTATAACCGACACTTTCTTTTCTATATCTTCATATTTCCCACAATAAGAAAACAATGAAGATTTTTCATTTTTTAAGAAAGCAAATAAGATTGAAAAATAAAATTTACAATAGATTCCAAAAACATTGTAAATACTTAGGGATAATTTAATAAAAGAAGTGCATACCTTCTGTGCTGAAAAGGATACAATATTGCAGACAAAAATGAAAAAAGATTTAAATAAATAGAGAAATAACATGTTCATGGATTGAAACACTCAATGCTGTCATGATGTCAGTTCTTTCCAAAGTGATCTATAGATTCAATGCGATCTCAGGCAAAATCCCAAGACGCTTTTTTGTAGAAATTGATAAGCTGATTCTAAAATATGCAGTCATGCGTCACTTAATGACAGAGATATTTTCTGAGAAATGTGTCATGAGGCAATGTCATCACTGTGTGAGCATCACAGAGTGTATTTACACAAACCCAGCATAGCACACTATACACCTAGGCTATGTGGTATAGCATGTTGTTCCTAGGCTACCACCTGTGCAGCTTGTTACTGTACTGAATACTGCAGGCAACTGCAACACAATGATAAGTATTTGTGGATCTACACCGGTCTAAACTTAGAAAAAGTACAGTAAAAGTCAGGCATAAAAGATAAAAAATAGTATACCTGTATAGGGCACTTAACCATGAATGGAGGTTGTAGGCCTGGAAGATGCTCCGGGTGAGTCAGTGAGTGAGTGTTAAGTGAATGTGAAGGCCTAGGACATCACAATACACTACAGTAGACTTTTTAAACACTGCACACTTAGACTACACTAATGTATTAACAGTGCTTGTTTTCTTCAATTATAAATTAACCTCAGCTTACTGTGACTTTTTAACTTTATGAACATTATAATGTTTTAACTTGTTGACTGTTTTATAATAGTGCTTAGCTTAAAACACAAATATATTATACAGCTGTACAAAAATATTTTTTTTCTGGCCAGGCACTGTGGCTTATATCTGTAATCCCAGCGCTTTGGGAGGCTGAGGTGGGTGGATTACTTGAGGCCAGGCATTCAAGACCAGCCTGACCAATGTGACAAAACTCCATCTCTACTAAAAAGAAAATTAAAAAATGAGCTAGACGTGGTGATGCACACCCATGGTCCCAGCTACTCCGGAGGCTAGGCCATGAGAATTGCTTAAGCCTGGGAGGCGGAGGTTGCAGTGAACCGAGATCATGCCAATGCACTCCAGCCTGGCCGACAGAGCATGACTCTGTTGAAAAAAAAAAAATCTTTCTTCGTAAACTTATTCTACAAATATTTTCATTTGTAAAATTTTTATTTTATTTTTTAACTTTTAAAACTTTTTTGTTGAAAACTAAGACACAAACACACACATTAACCTAGGCCTACACAGGATCAGGATCACGAATAGCACTGTCATCCCCCTCCATATCTTGTCCCACTGGAAGGTCTTCAGGGGCAGTAACAGGCACGGAGCTGTCATCTCCTATGATAACAATGCCTTCTTCTGTAATACCCCCTGAAGGACCTGTCTGGAGCTCTTTTACACTTAGCTTTTTTTTTTTTAAATAAGTAGAAGGAGTATGCTGAAAATAGTAAAAAGTGTGGTATAGTAAATGCATAAACCAGTGATGTAGTGGTTTATTATCATTACAAGTATTATGTACTGCACATAATTACACATGCTAGACCTTTATATGACTGGCAGCACAGATGGTCTGTTTATACCAGCATCACCACAGACACTTGAGTGATGTGCTGTGCTGCATTGGCTATGATGTCACTAGCCCATAGGCATCTTTCTGCTTCCTCTATTATAATCTTATGGGACCACCTTCTTATATGTAGTCATTGACCAAAATGTTTTTTCTATGGCAAATGGCTGTACAGAAAAAAAATATGTTGATGTTTCCTAACTTTCCATTCCTCCAAGGTTATGACTCCTTCCACTGCTTTTGACTGGGCCCTGCCTTCTTTCTCTGGTTCAGTAACAAGGCTCCCATTTGGAAACTGATATGAGGGCCCCAGTTCTCTACCCAGAAACAGCCTCAGGTGTTGTACAGGCAAACTTTACCCTTTGCCTCACATGGGTGAACCTATTCGAGAACATCTTAAAACACTTCCTGATCTCTATGGACAAAGGGATTTTTCTTGTTGGGGTGGCCCAATATTTTCATGCCCCTGGATTCCTCCTTTTTGTTTCCCTTTCTCTGATCCCTTGTCCACCGTCTGCTCTCTTTCATGGCAGCAGGTTTCTTCTTTAACTGTTGGGGATCAGGTCAGCAGCTGCAGATCTTGATTAGTGCCTTATCTCTGTGCAGAAGCATTTCCCTGACAGCATTGATCCTGGTTTCACTTTGCAGGCAGCTTCACGGAGAAGCCTGTGCTGCAAGGGAGGTGGACTGTTGTCTGGTCAAGGTGCGTTTGAGGCAGTCTACTAATTCATTCCTCTTTGCTCAGTTGTTAATTTTGCTTAAATAAGAACTGCCTGCAAGTTTTCATTTAGAATCCACTGCCTGACTGAAACCTTGTGATGGCAAGATTCAACGACAATTTTTATTGCTAAGTTATTAGTCCTTTGAAAGAAGGAAAATTTGATGTTTAATATTTAAACAGTTTCTATTTTGCAAAATTCTTTGATATGTGAATGTTAACTGTGTAACCATTTAAGGTCCATTTCCACAGACTTTTCCAGACATTTCAAGCATACAGGAATTTGTTTGTAATGTTCCTGCCTGAAAAATTGCCATCTATTTTTTGCTATGGTGGCCACTGCCAACAGATATGTCCATTAGGAATGAAATAAAGAAACACTGTATATTTTGGTGCATTTCAATTTGTCCATTATACCAGAACATTCTTTTCTTGAGGAAAGGAACAAAGTCCTTTCATCTTCAAAATGTTGCCACTTTTTTAAGTTTTGGAAAATTTAAGAGAATTTGGCACAGGGAAACTGCATAATTTCTGGGTAAAGAGAATAATTCTGAGCATTTTCATTTCATCTTTTTTTCTTGATTTTTGTTTTAATGTTTGGGAGGCATTAAAAAACTGGCATAAATGTACCCAGGTGTAGACCTGACTATGGGTTCATTTCTCTATGCATTTTAATGATGGTCTTTTAGGACATCCCCACTTTTATGGAGCTGGTGCTTCCTTTAACCAAATTGTTCCAGTCCCAAAAACTGTCATGTGGTAATTTAAAGGCATATTCTATTACCTGTACAAAATTGAACTACAGTTACTCTCCAACCCAAAACAAACTATTCAACTTTTTCTTTTTGTAGTAGCCATAATTTCTACAGGTTTGTATTATACCAATAAAAGCAAATGAATTCACAAGCTTCCAGTGGGGTGCGGTACAAATCTTTAGGTATAACAGAAAGTGTGGTACTAGGAAGAGAAGCCAAAGTCTGCTGTGGTTTCAAATTAGCAAACTCATTCATGAATGCTAATTGTGGATTAAACTATAGATTAAAAATAACAAAACAAAACAACTTTCTTCCATAAATTGTATACGCTTGCATAGACAAAGAGGCAGCCTAACATGGTGGAAACTAATCAGGTAGAAACCTAGGCTTTGGTCTCTAGTTTACTTTGCCAAATGACCTTGGGCAAATCATCCAACCAGTTGGTCATAGTGTCCTTAAGTATAAAATGGGGATAAGTCATTCCAGATCAAGGATTATATGAAAACATTCCCAAAACTACAGAGCCACATTTATATATTTTTAGTTTATGGTTGGAGATGTATCTGAAGTGACTGAATTACTCAGAGTCCTTTTCTCCAGAAACTGCCCATACCTATAACCTTTGCTAATGTGGCTGGCATGGCAGTCATGTTTGTGCCACCCTCCCTAGTGACACTGATGAACCAGGAATGGACACCTGAGCAAGGTCACTCAATAGCAGTGGGGACTCAGATCTTCTCTTGAAATTAAAGAGACTTAAGAGTGTCCTCAGATGGCAGTCTGCTGATCATGAGAGATTGAGATCTATGGTAGCCATGTTCAACCATGAACATGCTGATGAGCAGGCAGAAGGCAATGCAGAATGGAGCAGAGGTAGAGAGAGGCAATAAGAGAAGAAGCAGATGTCCAGAGAAAAGGAAAAAGTGGCACAGGGTGACAGGGGAGACAAAGGAAGTACCTTAGTTCTAGGTCAGTCCTTAATCCAGTCCATGGGCTGTACAATGTTTTTTTTTCCTAAGATGACCAGAAGATGGCCCATTTTAACCTCACAATAAACTCCTTTGAAATGACTCTTCTTGTAACCAATAGAGCTAAAACAATAATACCACAATTGAAAAGGTCGTTACCAAGACCACTGTAGATTTTGTTGTACAAAAAGCAGAAGTTTCCAACTGTCCTTTGTAGCTACCAGGATGAAACTCTTTCCAGATATGCTTTTCCAGATGTAAAATGCAGATGGGACTATAGACAACTGAGGAACAGGCCCACTTTGCAGCACACAGATTTACTAAGTAGGTTTGAAAATATACTTCAAACAATATGAGATGTTTTCCTCCAAAGGAATTATCTCCCTCTGACCCTCCTTACAGGACATTTCAGAATCCACAGAAAGCAGAACAGTATAGTGGAAATACCATACACTTTAAAGTTAGACCTGGATTAAAGTTCTGGCTCTTGTAAATACAAACCCTGGACTTGGCTGAGTTATTTAACCTCTCCGAGCTTAGTTTTTTCATCTATACATTAAGAGTAAAAATATTTCCCTTCCAGTTTGTCGTAAGGATAAATGAGTTAATTTATTCCTTATAACAAACTGGTAGGGAAACATTGCTACTCTTAATGTATAGATATTAGGTACTCAACAAATGTTACTCTCCTCCTTCCCTGACTCACCGTGTGAGTCCTGATACTTTACAGCCCATCACAGAATTTCACTCCAAATCAATAATCATGATTTGGAAGAAAACAGAAATCTCTTTTTGACTTCTTGACCTAGTCAGCCAGAAAGTCTCCTACTTTAGGCTTAAAATAGGCGTCATAATCTATTTGGGCTGCTATAAGAAAATATCATAGACTGGGTGGCTTATAAACAAGAGAAATTTGTTTCCCATAGCTCTGGAGGATAAGTCCAAGATCAAGGTGCTGGCAGATATGCTGCCTGGTGCGGGCCCACTTCCTCTTAGATGGCGACTTTTCTCTGTGTCCTCACATGGTAGAAGGGAAGAATAAACTGTTTGGGGCCTCTTTTATAAGGCCACTAGTGCCCCACACATAAAAGCTCTGATCTTTTGACTTAATCACCCCCAAAAGGCTCCGCCTCCTAATATAATAATCTTGGGGCTTAGGATTTCAACACATGAATTTTGTGGAGGGGTGAACATTCAGACCATAGCAGATCAGAATAAAAAAGAGCACCATAAAGACCTCCTTCCATTCAGATATGCATATTTTGGTCCACAGATCACTTTCTCAGTGAAGTGACATCTGATGCTAATACATGTCCAAGCCGCGTATGCTTGTATCTACATGTACTAATAGCACACAGCCAACAGAGTGGCTTTTTTCACCAAATAGATTCAAGATTGACTCGGTAAGCCTATCTATTCATTTGCATGAGGACAGCTAAAATGCTTCACATATCAGGCACACTACTTCAATGTTCAGCTATAAAATCTATTAAGCTCCAGAAGTTATTATTTTGCTTAAAAGAGAAATATTCTTGACAAGGAAATCCTAGGAGAAATGCACTGCGTGATATCACAGGAAATGATTTCTGGAAGACTGCAATGAGTTCAACCAAATCATTTCAGACATCTCCATAGCCTGTCAGTCCACATAACACAACAGAAAAACACATGCGTTCATTAAAATGTCTGATTTTGTACATGTTAGATATAGCAAAGAATCTGCTAGAAGCCGGACTACTGTAGCTATGACTAGTCTGCCCCTTAAGGATTTAGATTGCATATTCTCAACGGAGGAGCATAAAAAGAAAAGAGGACAAGGGGATCATGTCCTACTAGCTATATCCAGGCAGAATTAGTCCTCAAGCAACCTGATGAAAACATACAAGAATCATGAAACCCTGAAGGAGAAGACCTAGACTCTCTCCACCCATCCATCTAATCCTGATATCAGCCCAAATTACCTTGCAGCAGATACAAAATACAGAGAAATATTTAGATCCTAGAAGAAGAGCTTTATTAAAAAGGAGTCAAAATACTAACTATACCCTAATACATTATATTCTTATGTTAATGTTCTTTTGTGGTTATGAAAAACCATAGCTCCATAAAGAATAGGAACAATGCACTTCCATTTATATTTTCTTCTTACACTGTGCACATTACATGCTAATTCAACATTGTAAGAGGTATCAACAATGACAAGCCAAATTTAATCAGGTTATTTAAATTAAGGATTCTGATAGCACCAAAATTAATAAGTCATAATCCACCAGTTTGTAGTTTTATACCAGCCTCTGTTTATTTAAGGTCAATTTGGAAAAGTTTTCAAGAAACTACTCTAAATCTAACCCCCTTTTTCATTTTGTTATTTGATTAGTGTTTAACTACATAAGTTTATAATACAAGCATTAAAACTCTCTAAAAAAGCATCCCCCTACTGCCCCCCCCAAAAAAAACCCCACACTAATTTAGGTTAAAAACAAAGTAATGGCAGCAAAAGTGTCTTTAAGTTTTGCAATAATCCTTCCAGTACTTTTGCATCCCAAAAGGCTCCAGATGTGACCAGCCACTGCAAAATGGTAAGTTGTTTATCAGCATTCTACAATGGGAACTGGCACCTGTAATTTTACTCTTATTTTGCATCAGCATTATTAAAGCACGTGAAAAATGACCAAGTGGGGGTTTTGTGTAATCACACGAACACCTTCAGGGTGAAATGCTCTGTTGGCTGTCTGTCGTCCTGAAGGTGACGGCTATACCAAGCAGCTTCTTTTTCTGTTGTCTGTGTGTAGCTGCTATGAACCTCCTTCTATAGGGAGTTTCTGCTGTTAGCGGTGGCTGGAAAACAATGTTGAAATCTTGTTCTCACAGCCTTTAAAGAACTGACTGTTGATCACTTTTGATAATGCAAAGGATCACGGTACTTTTTCATTCATTTTTTCTTGTCTTCATTTTTCTTTCTTTCTCCTTGTTGATTGCTAATAGTCATCTGTAATTAGTAAAAGGCCCCTTGTCTGCCTCAGTCTGGAGTGAAGATTTAAGAAATCAACATATTTGAATCATGTGATGACAATTAACCACTTTGTTAAGCCATAGATCCCACTTCACCTTTACCACTCCTCTTAACCCGGAGCTCTGTTCCAACCTCCCTAAGGTTTTCCTCACTGCTTCAGCCTGCTCCCATCTTTCCAGTTGTTTAGAAACATGACAAGCTGACTTTTGCTTGTTGGCATTTCAACAATGTAGATTATTAGAACTTCACTTTTGTTTGACTGCTGATTTCCAACCCTATATAGCAACAAAGTGTAATTTGTTACTGATATAAAACCAACAGGGCTAGAAGTTTGCTTTTGTAAAAAGTTTCTTTTCTTTGCTCCTGTCAAACAATTACCCACTCAGATGCTTGAAAACAGGGGGTTTTGTTTGTTTGTTTGTTTGTTTTTGAGACTGAGTCGTCTTGCTCTGTCACCAAGCTGGACTGCAGTGGCGCAGTCCCGGCTCACTGCAACCTCCACCTCCTGTGTTCAAGCGATTCTCCTGCCTCAGCCTCTCAAGTAGCTGGGACTACAGGCATGTGCCACCACGCCCAGCTGATTTTTTGTATTTTTAGTAGAGGCTGGGTTTCACTGTGTTGGCCAAGATCCTCAATCTTCTGACCTCGTGATCCGCCCGCCTCGGCCTCCCAAAGTGCTGGGATTACAAGCATGAGCCACTGCGCCTGGTGGAAAACAGGTCATTTTTAAAAAAAGACTCTTTCTGCAAGTCCTTTGCATACATGTGAATAGAGACAAGTTGGGAAACTGAGGAGCAGAGGGTTTAAGTGACTCACCTAGGACAGCTGAAGTGTGAACTCAGCGTTCCTGACAGTTGATGGTCAGCACATTACACTTGGGAGTTAGAGCTCCACAAAATTCTCATTTCTGGTTTAAGTTGGACTTTGACTACTTTTGTTTCTGCTTCTTATTGATGGCAGTTAAACATGTGTTGATACATTCAAATAACCACAAGGCCAGGGATGCTCTAGGTAAGGCCATCCAGGAACTTCAGTTGCTGTTTGCTGTGCACAGGCATACCGAAGCTCAGAGTGCGGAGAGCAGCCAGCAAAACCTAGCGCTGTCTTTATTTCCCTGAATTAGTTTAAAAATTGTCTTTAGTGTCAGCAATGGTCAAAATGTTTACAGCCATCCAAACAGCTTATTACAAAACAAATACACCCAACTGTCAGCCAATCGAAGTTTAATATTGGGAGAGTCTCTTATTAATATTAAATGTGCAAAGCTGTGAAATATGTCAGTGAATGGGAAGACAAAAAGACGCAGAGTGGTCACATCCCTACTCGAATGAAAGTGAGACCTCATGCACGACTGACCAGACGAGAGTGACCACGGTGCCCCAGCGACAGCTGTGTCAGGATCCATTAATGTTTCATAACTCACGGGGCCCATTATTAAGCATGCCTTTCCTCAACAGCGTTTGGGGGTTTGACCCCAGTCCTCTGCATGTCACTTCATTTTAAAAGGCTATTTTTCAAATCTGGAGCCATCATCAAAGCTCTCAAAAGATAAGTTATTTAATGGCTAACAGAGTATTTTCTAGTAATGTTAGTTATTTTAAAGAAATAAGGTGAGACTCCTAAAAGCTGGAGCCAAAGGATCCTTTTGACTTGAATGTGGATGAAAAGACCCTCTCTTCTCCACCATAAGCCTCAGTGTAGGAGAGTCCTTTGGGTGAAGGCAGAATCTGGAGAGAATCAAGATCTCCCCCGAACTTATCAGAAGCCCTTGGAGAAGCCCTAGAATCACCTGTCTCTAATTAATCTCTCCTGTATTCCCTTAGCACTTACACCTCATAATTATATTTATGATTGTAATTGTATTATATTACAGTTCAGATTTCCTTACAATAAATACCATCATAACGAAAACTTCACTATTATAAAAAGGTTTCCCAGCCTTAGCCAATAACCTACTTATTTCAGAAATCCAATACGATAAGTTTCTATTGAAATACAATAATTTAGATGTTCCTTCAATTATGTTGAAAAGGAATTTGACCGTGCAGCTACATTTTTTGTCGTGCTAGAGTGCACAGGCCCTTCCACTGGATACTAAGATCCTTAACAAAAGTCTCTAACACAGTTTCATACATAGTAGATGCTTAATAAACACGAGAACAAGTGAATGATTTGCAATAGATGTGTAATGGAAACTGTTGTATAGCAAAGGCGTCACTAAAATTATTGAACTGCAATTAGCGTGGCCTTCATTCTTCATTACCATTTTTATCAGTGTTTAATGAATTAAGTGTGAAACCGTAGCCTTGATGTGAAATCTTTTAGACTCTTTGTTCATCCCTGATGCTTCCTTCAAAAAACAACCAGTTTAATATTGGCTAATAACAGAAGAGCTATTTGTGCCAGCATTGCTCTGTCTACACTGGCATTAACTGACCGGTACTCTTCAGGCCTGTGATATTTATTTCCCTACAGCTCTGATTATAACATTGATACAGATCCTTCACTCCTAGTGAAAAACAACTTTACATGGACATGATCGGTCCATAGTATTATAGTATTATCTATATATACAAAACCATAGCACATATTTGTCTGCTCTTCTGGAAACCAACATTTTTAAAAAGATGGTGTCATAGTAGCCACACTGAAAGTAAAACATTTTAAATAAAAAGTTTAAATATGATAAGCAAACACTAATTTATTCTTGCTAAATGTGAGCAGGATCTTTGAATCAAGGGAGCAATATGAGTATTAAAACTCCTACCTCTACCTGATGAGAAAAGATCATATTAGAAAATGATGGAGTGGGGTGCTTAATTGTTACCCATTGGAATGAGGTTTCTCTGGGCATATGCTGTACATGCTCATCAAGAGAAGTAAGTTAACATATGAGAAGAAAATAATTAAATTCATGTAACCTCTATGTATTTCACAATCATTTCTTTCATTGTTAGAAATGGAGAATAAAACACCTAAATGAAAAGGAATATGCTTATAATTCATATTAATGAACTCACCTTAATACACAAACTAAAGTGGCCTCAAGAGCAATGCATTGCAATCAGAATTCTGGATTTTTTTGTACCAACAACTTATGTCAAGGTAAGTAGATATTAAACAAAAACTTTGCTCTGTCATTGGGTACATGCATTTGGAAAAGTAAGATTCATTAGGTCTAAAAGGGATGGTTATGCAACTTTGAGAATATATTAGTTACCAATAAATTCTACACTTTAAAATGATGAATTTTATGGTAGTTAATTATATTTCAAAAAAAGGGGGGTAGAGGTGGGAGGATCACCAAGTATTTTACATCTGGGTCTCAAGCGATGACATGGTCAAGGATAGTCATCAGTTCCGCAGATTGCCAGGGAAGGAGGCCTGGCTGATCTTGAGAGAAGTCTTGTGTTCTAAAAATCAATCAGTCAATACATCAACAAACAAGGGGACAAACGTGTCATTTGTGTGAGTCCAAGTATGCATTGCACTCAGATCCTTGGCATGGCACCTAAAATCCAACCTGTTTCTTAGGCTCTAAAGGGCAAATATAACTTTTAAGAATGTGGCACTGGTCCAAGCCAACAGTAAGATCAGTGAACAAGAGAGGAAACTGACTGAAGACGCTGGGATTCTAGCAAATGACATATTACCAAAAGGCCACCTGGTTCTGAGCATGAAGTAATGCCAAGCAGGCATCTGATTCTGATAGACACATTTTACAGATGGCGGCTTGAGCCAGCGAATCCTTCCCCCTGAGCATCACCACCAGCATCAAACATTTACTCAGAAAGGCTGAGTGTATGATGCCGTGTAAGGAAGAGGAGATATTTGTGAACAAACTATGCAAGGGCAGAAAAACCTATTGTGGTATTTTAACCTGCAGTATATTTTCATATTTTAGTGTGGTAGCATTAGAGAAAACAGATTTCACTATAAACAAAGCTACTCTTGATTGAGTGCTTGATAGGTGTTAACATGCAGATGTTAACTAATCTAATTCTTAACAACATTACAAGATGGGTATTATTAGCCCCATTTTACAGATGAAGAAATGGAAGCTCTGAGAAGTTTAATCCACTTAAACACATACAACAAGCAAATGGTAGAGCTGGAATGCAAAGCCAGAGCGGCCCTTTACCATTGTGTTAGCCTCCTTCCACACCAGAAACGCCCTTTTCACAACTAAAAACAATGAATGTTGGGAGAAATACCCAGTCCTGCTTAGCCAATAATGCCCCACAGATTGACAAGAATAGAAAGCAATGCAATAGGACAGTTGCACAAATCTAGAAAAAATCAGTAATTTAGAGCCACATCCTATATCCTTCAATAGAGATGATAATGTGTTGCTGAAAAGGAAGGCTATGGAGGTTAATGTTCATATGAAATTATTGAATCACTGGTGATTATGAGATTATTAAACAAGTTGTTCTTTCTGTACTAGTCTCCTGCTTGTATGTCTGGTCAAGTACCAAAAGCTGAAATCCTTTATGTAGCCCAAAGGAAGAGGCTAAGATCCCCAAGATCTCTAAGAAAAAGGATTGTAGCAGTCGTGCAATGAAATATAAACTTTGGAGACAAATTTAGTTTTCAGCTGTGGTGCTTAAGTAACTGCATGACTCTAGGCAAGTTATATAACCTTTCTGGGCCTCTGCTTCTTTGTTAGTAAATGGCATTGATGGTTACTGGCATGTGGTTCATAGGACTATTTTGAGTAATAAATGACAAAATGCAAAAATCACACTTGTGCATACTACTACTTGCTCAATATTATTTGTTATTTTAAATAGTTCTTTGTTGGCAAACAAAAATTTGAAATTCATTTCTGTCAAAATTATTTTCATACATGAAATACCCAAATCCCTTTAACTAGATTCATTTTTTTTTTATTACAATGCTCTCATTAAAAGAGAGAATCTATTTTCTCTGGAAAAAGGGCTACATTAATGATCATGCAAACTTCACTCTTCAACATTTTTTTGTAAAATTTGTGTAGACCATGCAGGAAATAACAGCAAACTCAGTTGATGGTGCTTGGCATTATTATTATAGTTTGACAATTTTCCTATTATTAAAATTGAAAATTTTATGATAATGTATTCAAGAACGTTATCATCTGGGCTCTAAAATTCCTTCAGATTCGTAGACCTGACAAGAAAGAAAGCCATCAGGAGTGTCAGATAAGTGATAAATGGGACTGTGGCTTTAGAAGGTGCTTGAGTAATACTGTCTTCAGGGTTCTCAAGAATGAAAGGATGTGCACTGGAATAAAGACAACACAGTTAGAAGGTGGGGTAGTTGCGCTGCTGAGACGCTCCCCCACCAGGCCACATGCTCTAGAACACCTTCCTGGGCCCTCGACAGCCCCAGGGAGGCACCTGGCCCTTTCGGGCTTTTGCAGCACTTTGTGCACAATTCAAACATAGCAGTTATTACACATATGCCTTGTTTTATTTTGTTTTTGTTTGGGTTTGGTTTGGTTTACATTGCATCCATTGAGATTTTTTCTAAAAAAAAAAAAAAAAAGAAAGAAATCTAAATATGCTGCTGGCCTGCTCAAAATTTCTCTTGCTGATTTTAGGAGAAAGAAAAGAATCCTGAACACTTCCACGTCGTGTTACAAGCCATTCCAAACCATGTGCTTGGCCATGCTTTCTTGTCCAGACTCATGGTTTCCGCTCTTCCCCTCCTCACCCCAGGGAACTGTGAACTGTCGCCTGGGTCAGGCTGTGCTCCCTGTCCCCCTGGGCTTTGGACTTGCTGCTTCCTTGCTAGAATGCTGCCTTGGCCCCCCCACTCCCCCAACACCAGTCATCTGGCAGGCTGCTGCTAGTATCACTTTCTCTGGAAAGCCTTTCCAGACCTTCCTCCCTCAGAACTGGGTGGGCTCTTTCACATCAATCAATATATACCCCAATATCACACTAAGACTTGGAGTCGAAATGCCTGTTTTCTTGCCCTGCTTCCCAACTCAGCAGGGAGCTCACTGAGGGCAGACACCAGGTCCGGCTCACAGGTGCAGCCCTGGCTTCTAGCCCATTGCCTGGCTCATAAAAGACCCTTAGTCATTATCTGTTGAAGAGATTAATCTTATTCGATACACTTAAATTCAACAAAAACACAACATTATCTTTCAAATAACAAGGGATATATAACATATGGAGAAAACGCTATCTTCTTGGCAGCTGGTGTGAGAATGCCTTTGTAGGAAAAGGCTTGCTCTGCTATAAACAGCCTCTGATAAGCCTGCTATGAGGTAGGAGTAAGCTTCCTGCTGGGGTCCAGGCTTTGTGCAGAAGAAGAAGACTCTGCCTAATAAAGGAGAGAGAGCAAACAGGTGCAAGGCCTAGGGCTTCCCCAGGGTAGGACAACAAAGAAAAGAAGATTCTATCTTATGGCCCAACTAGAAAAAGACTTTGGGGGAAAATGCACAATGAAGGCTTTATTAAGTTGTTTCCTATGTTTTGTGTGACGGAAACCTCTTCTCCATCCAGCCTAGTAGATCTTCAATAAGCCTCTTTTTTTTTTAACTTTGATAATTAATGCTTTTATATGAAAAGTTTTGTGATTTTGGAAGCTCAATGAGGACAAGGGGAACATCAACATATGGTTATTACACATTTTTTCAAGTACGTTTCTTCCTGAGTCTCTCTACAGGCTTCCAAACAAGTCAGGCTTCCAAACAAGTCAGGCTTCCAAGGTCTATAATGTGAAGGCACCAGTGGTCAGAAGCCTTCGGATCACATAGATCTATCCTCCTTCCTTAGGAGCCAGAGTCCAGCAAGGAGCTGCCGCCTCACTTGGGTATATCTTGAGTAGATAAACCCATCCCAGGCTGTCACCTAGCCAAGCTAAGTGAAATCTTTAGAATCTTTCATTCTAAACCTAGCTTTCATTCTAAATCTGGCCTCGTCTCTGTTAGCTTTGTCATTTCATGCAATCAATTAAGAAATTAATAACTATAAAATTAGGCTTTATGAATGGAAAATGTGTGTGGGAAATAACTGGAGATGGGGTTGTTATTCATGAATCCACTTACTTTCCTTCTGAGGGTTGCTTTGGGGAATTATTTTGTGCTGAGCACCTGCCTATGGGTAGGCAGGTTTGGGGAAATGGAGAAGTTTGGTGAAATGGCTGTGTATAAAGCACTTGGAAGGGACTGGGGAAGAGGGGCAGGGTCTGGAAAGCTGAGCATTACCCTACATGGGGAGGGAGGAAGAAAAGAAGAGGAGATATTCTGTGATGTGTGTCTAGTGCAGGCCAGAGAAACTTGGGAAGAGAAGGCCTGGTGAATAGAGGGTTTATGAGAGTAGATCCCATGGACACTGTAAAATCGTCCTTCATTTCCTTTCCAAAATCTTTAGTAAATTTTACATTACGGCCTAATGTTTTGGGTGTGAGTGGATTATATCTGACAGCATGGGTGTTTATAAGTGACTTGAGAGGGACTATAGAGACTACACAGCAATCTCTGTGAGGGGCATGAACTGTATTCATTCAACAGTTCTGCTGTGCTTCTCAGATTGCAGAAAAACCACTGCTGAAATTTCCCCACTTGTCAAGTTATTCTTAAGACAGTTTCACAGGAGCTCTGATCATCATCACCTCACCCTTTGCATGGGGCTGTTTCAGAAGCAGTGCTCCTCTTCCTACCCCATTTGGTCCAGCACAGCAAGGTGGCAGTCGGCAGACCTTTGATGTTGGAGACTTTCAGGCACAGGAGATGTGTAGGGGGGGAGTGAAGCTAAATAGCTTTTGCCTGAATTAAAGTCCATGTTTCTGTGATATTTCTCCTAGCTTTCTCATACTCCAAATCCTCTCAGGAAGGACTAAACACTAATATATGTTAAGTGTCTATGAGCCTTGTACTATGCTAAATACTTAATAGGAGTTAACCTCAGACCTACGTTTGTCTATAACTATGTATCAAGAAACAATGGACTAAGAAATCTTACGTGATCATGGACCATCCAGACCACTGCCTGATTCTACAGCAACCCTGCCATAAAGATTATTTGTAAGCAGACTATTTGAGGCACAGGGAATGGTCTTGGTTAGAGTGGGTCTAAACTCTAGAGACATCCTGAAGGACACAGTTCATGTTTACATCAGTCACAGAGATTCAGTAGGGGAGAGGGGTTATATTTATTAAAAACTTCTTAATTGACAGTTATAGAGTATATACCTTAAATATCTTGCAACCTGCCTTCAGGATTTTAATCAGGTTAGCATGATATCTGGGGAACAGAAAGAGGTTCACAGAGGAGAGCTAGCACCCCTCTCTCTTGAATTATCTGGAACCTTTAATTTTAGGATGGGGGGGTGCGGATAACCTAGACTTTTTTTTTTTCTTCTGCCCAAGGACTTTCTTGAGTCAAAAAAAATTAGCTTGGATGATTCCAGATTGCAATGACTTGTACGGATTTAAAGCCAAATGGGTTCAAATTCAAAGCATCCCAGAGTCATCAAGTGAGTAAATAGGTCACAGCAGGCCAGGACCCACTCTGACCCTCTCTATGGCTGCTAATTTTATTGGTATCACTTAGAAAGAGACAAATTGATACTCCAATGTAATGTTTTCAAGTATATGACTTCAGCGACTGACACTATTAGAAACTAAAGTTTAGATTCAAAGCATATCTAGAAATGTTGAAAATCTTTTACCTTTCAAGATAAGAAAGAATTATACCAGGGTTAAAAGATTTATTCTTGGGGGAAATAACATTAAAACATAGCCTGATGTTAGAAACAGGTGACCGTTTACTTATGAGAAAGCTGAAATGTAAATAGCTTTGTAATTCATTACCATTTTGGGCCAGTGGTGTTCAATACAATTTTCATTCATAAGGAAATGGAACACCAAGCCTCCATGATAAAAATAAAATATGACTCACTAAAATAGTGGTTTTCGTTTTGTTTTGTTTTTGAGATGGAGTCTCTGTCATGCCCAGGCTGGAGTGCACTGGTGCGATCTTGGCTCACTGCAACTTCCGCCTCCCGGGTTCAAGTGATTCTCCTACCTCAGTCTCCCAAGTAGCTGGGATTACAGGTGTGTGCCACCAGGCCCAGCTATTTTTTTGTATTTTTAGTAGAGACAGGATTCCACCATGTTAGCCAGGCTGGTCTCAAACTCCTGTCTTCAGGTGATCCACCCACCTCCCAAAGTGCTGGGATTACAGGTGTGAGCCACTGCACCTAGCCAAAATGTGGTTTACTGAAAGGTTATTTGTTTTTATTTTAAAATCTTAAGCACATTGTAACATTACCTTGAATAAACATTGTTATTAACCTTCAGCTGTAAAATGATTTTCAATAATGAGAAGAGACATAATATGCAAGAAAATGTTCTAATACAAATAATGTTTAGAGAGACTAAATAAAAGGTGAGACTGTTCACTGAAACCAGCCAAAGGAAGATGCAAATTAAGAATTTACCCAAAATAGAGTAGGAACCCATTTTATTAGAAGTAAAGCAAAATAAAGGCTTCAACCACCCAAAGTCGCACACCAGTGATTTAATTGGAAAGGTCTTTTCTTATAAACAGGATTAATTCCAATTAATGGAAAATTCAAATTATGTTTATAAACACTAACAAAACATTATCATTCCATAGCATATTACTTGCACAGCACCTATCCTATAAGACATTTTATGAAAGACAAAGGTTCATTAATTTTGCTAATTCCCTGTTTTCATAGATGAAGAAACTGAAGCATAAAGCATTTAGAAGGCCGCAAGTTTCCAGAGAAGCTGAAGAAAATCTTTCCCTTAGTCCTTTCTTCGTTCAAGATATTCCTCTAAGAAAAGAAATTAAAAGCAATCCCCATGTAGCACAAAATTTAAAAAGTGAAAGCTTTGTAAACATCTATCACAGCAACCCTGAAGAGATGAGGAATTGAAAGTGAGAAATAAATATTTATAAATGCAAAGACTTAAATTCCCATCTTTCTAGCCCTTCTAAGAAGGCATGAATGCAAGGGTCCTGCCTCCTCCAGGGAAAGAGGTCCTGATACACGGCTCTTACGTTTGGAGCTCTTGACATCTTTAGCACTTCGAAGACATTTAGCATCCTTGAAGCACGGAAAGTTCATGCCATTGTTGACACTACCAGCCACAGTGTGACTTGGCAATGTGAGATTTCCTTACCGAGGCCTGCTCTCAAGTTATATGGCCAGGTCAACCCTTGACTTGCTGCTCCTGGACTGAGAGCTCAATTATAAACGTCCACAGCCCAGGAAGTAGTAGTTAAAACTATCTGAGCAACCAGCAGAAAATTGTACCTGCTAGGATTCTCTATGAGCAACCCAGAAACCACCGGTGTCATTGTTCCAGGCTGTGTGTATATGTGCGTGTGTGTGCGTGTGTATGAAAGAGAGAGAGGGAGAGGGAGAGGGAAAGAGCAAAACCAAGTCCCAGGGGACTTTGGTTGTTGCTGTCTTCTGAAGGAGCTCTTGTAGTTTCCCAGCAGGGCCCAGGGTGGGAGAAGAGCCACAAAAGATGTGGTCGTATAAGAAGGAGGGGCTGGTTACAGAGGACCTGCCCTGCTCTGCATACTGTGCAGCTCAGCTTTCATCCAGAAGGCATTTGGAGGCTGATGAAGGTTTTTAGCAGAGAAATGCATTTTAGAGCCATTGTTCTATTCTGGCTGGCTGCAATGTGGAGTAAACTTAGCAAGAACTGCCTTGCCCATCATTGTAGCTCAGTGTCCAGTACAAAGTTACTAAGTAGGTGCTCAATAAATATTAACTAGCTGAGTGAATGAATGAATGATTAAATGAATAAATTTAGTAGGGGAGAAAGAAGAGTCTGGAAGAGTTCCCTGTGTTGAAGGTTACCAACAGTATCTTAATCACAAGATGAGATTTCTTAATGTGTAGAAGGAGGATTACACTGTCTGCCTCATAAGATAATTATGCCTTTTTAGAGTGGGAGGAGGAGAGGAAAAAAAAACCTCCTAATAGTGATGGAGGCAGAAAAAAAGACAAACTATTAACGAATTATGGTTGGTATCATGAAAGAAACCAAAGGCCACTCTAGAGAATAACAACGAAGATCTATTTTGGAGAGTACAATTGAGAAAAATCTCCTTAGAATGTGATATTCAAGCTGAGCCCCAAATGATAAGAAGGAACTGACTATACGAAGAAGCAAGGGAAGAGCTTTACAGGAAGAAGAACAGCTTCTGCAAAGGCTCTGAGGCAGGAAAGACCTCATTTTGTTCAAAAAATGGCAAAAGTGGTGACTGGAGTTTAGTTACACAGGCAGTTCGGTTACACGATACACCAGGGATGGTGGATTGTGATCCTGTCAACTCCCTTCCCTCTTCCAGCAGAAGGATGAAAGGAGTCTAAGCCAGGTAGCAAAAGAGATGAACAACTGGAACAGCAAGGGAAATGTCAGACCATGTTGATTCTAAACCTTCTCCAAAGGGATCACCACAGCTTAGAGGCACTCAGAAGGGAAAGAAATACGTGTGTTGAAGACAAAGTTTTTCAACTTTCTCAAATAAGATTCTTGGAAAGTTTGATTCCTGGACAGCTGTGCTTTCTCCTTCCCCCCGGAAGAATCACTAACCTGAGTCATGGCAAGAGAGGGGTATTTTTGTTGTCTACTTTTCTTTCAACACTATAGCCCATTCCAAAGTAAAATTGACAAGAGGAAGCCTGTGTAAGAAATGAGTAGGGAGTGGAAAAAGCTGCCAAGACAGTGGAGAGAGTGGGGAGGTGGGGAAGCAAGTCAGTAAAGGAAGAATTGCTTTTTTTTCCTTCTGACCCACTGCTACCCCTTCATCCTCATCCCAAAGGAGATGGGAGTGGCTGAGTGCGGGGTTAGATGGCCCCAAGGGGAGACAGTTTTTACATCTTGTCCTCCCTGAACTTGCTGCATGTTAGATTTTTTTCCTGGACAAAGGCACACCTAGATAGGAAGTTTCCTTTCTAGTGGGGAGAACATCCTTTTTTAAAATTCTCTTTGATAATTCTTGATTAAAATTCTTCAGATTTTCCCTGCAACTTAGTAGTTCCATAACTTGTCTAGGAAGAAATATTTTGTAGCTGAAAGCACATGGAATCCCAGTAGCAGGAGGTGGAAATGTGTATCTTCCACAAACTGGAAAAGTCCGAGCTGAAGGACTGGTTATATGTTGGGTACCTCTGCCTGCTGGGTGGGACTTCTCTCTCGGCTCATTAACACTCAGCACAACAAACATGGGGTCAGTCCTAGATCCACCGCTTATATTACTGGACCTTGAGAGAATGAATTAGATGTGTCAAAAAATAAGCCTTCTATAACTCTGTGTTTTTCCAAAGTTGGTGATCATTAATGGACCATGAATTCAATTTATAGGATCAACAAATGTTTTTTAAAAAGAACTAAGTAGTTCTTTTTAAAAATACTAAAGTGCCTTGCATATATGTATATGCAAGACATATACATGTCGTCCTGCTTATATGAATGCATGTGTGTGTATATATATACACACATATATATACCCACACACACACATGTATTTTACTGATCATAATGTTAAATGCATTGTTTATCATGGGTAATCATCAAGGAAATTTGGAAAATACTGGTAACTTGATTCCTAGCTTCCATTCCCACTTAGAAGTAGGAGAAAAAGTTGAAATTGTGCATTCAACACTGCTCAGCATCTTTTAGCTTCCAGTTGTCTATTTTGGGAGTTGTTATGTCCGTTCCTCTCCTCCCTTTTTACTTCCTTCTCCTTCCTGTTGGGGCACATTCCTCCTCCTTCCTTGGGGCAATCAGTCTTTGTCTCCGTGGTATTAGAGCTTCAAGAAGACAAACCAACCAACAATAAGCCCCAAACGTCCCAAGACTTACCAAGAGGAGGAAAGACAGCAGGCAATGCTTTTAAAAATTATATCCCACACTACATATATAACTTACCTGAGACTCAGTTTCCTTAACAGTTAAATGTGGTAAAAATTAGAATAATTGTTGAATATGTAAATGTTTGCAACATTTTAGGTGCTGGATAAATTTGAAGTCTTTCCCTCTTTAGGCTCTTGTGTTGTTTATGTATTGTGCTAAAAGAATTTCTCCAAGCCAGCCCTTGCTCTCCGGGAACTTAGCTGGGAGATGGATGTGTATAGTACATGGAGACAGCAAAATGAAAACAAATCAATACATCAATGGAGTGGAAGGTATTTATATCATACTCAGTCAAGTGTGTTTTATGGCCCACAGCCAAGGGTCTAAGATACTTCAACTGATGAATCCCCTAAGAAACTAGTTCCAACATATTCAGATTGATAAAAAAAAAAAAAAGTACTGTTACCTAATTACAACTGTGTGGGTACAGGCAGGGCCAACCAGCCATAAGCAAATTTGAGAATGGTGACATGTCTGTTCCTCAGCCCCCTACTTGCCTGTCCTACTCCCTAGTTCAGGGCCTGGTGACAGTCCTCTGATTGAGAACGGTTGTCCTCATGCTCCTTTTATTTATTTATTTTTTTTTTTGAGGCAGAGTCTCACTCTGTCACCCAGGCTGGAGTGCAGTGGCCGATCTTGGCTCACTGCAACCTCTGCCTCCTGCATTCAAGCGATTCTCCTGCCTCAGCCTCCAGAGTAGCTGGGATTACAGTTACATGCCACCATGCCAGGGTAATTTTTGTGTTTTTAGTAGAGATGGGGTTTTACCATGTTAGTCAGGCTGGTCTTGAACTCCTAACCTCATGATCCACCTGCCTCTGCCTCCCAAAGTGCTGGGATTGCAGGCTTGAGCCACTGCACCCGGCCTATGATTTATTTATTTTTATTGAGTTGGAGTCTTGCTCTGTTGCCCAGCCTGGAGTGCAGTGGCGTGATCTTGGCTCACTGCAACCTTCACCTCCTGCATTCAAGTCATTCTTATGCCTCGGCCTCTCAAGTAGCTGGGACTACAGGTATGCCCCACCATGCCCGGCTAATTTTATTGTATTTTTTAGTAGAGATGGGGTTTCGCCATGTTTGCCAGGCTGGTCTCAAACTCCTGACCTCAGGTGATCTGCCCACCTCGGCTTCCCCAAGTACTGGAATTACATGTGTGAGCCACCGTGCCTAGCCTCATGCTCCTTTTAAAACACACCCCCACCAACCATCCTGAGAAGATTCCAATGGCATGTAGAATAATTAACACTTTAACCAAAACCCAGTCCAAATCAAGGTAGCTGCAGGGAGAGTTATATATATATATAAATAGAGATTTTTGTATAAAATAGTAATATATAATATGTTAAATAATGTAAAATAAATATAAAAAATATATTCGTATATAAAATAAATTTTTCTCCCTGAAGAATTAGCTTAGCTTCCTCAACGTGGCATAGTGGGTCAGTGAGGAATGGTTTAGAAGGGGAAGAGGGCCTGGCCAGGCGTGGTGGCTCACACCTGTAATCCCAGCTCTTTGGGAGGCCGAGGTGGGTAGATCATGAGATCAGGAGATTGAGACCATCCTGGCTAACACCGTGGAATCTTGTTTCTACTAAAAATACAAAAAAATTAGCTGAGTGTGGTGGTGCACACCTGCAATCCCAGCTACTCAGGAGGCTGAGACAGGAGAATCGTTTGAACCCAGGTGGTGAAGGTTGCAGTGAGCCAAGATCATGCCACCACACTCCAGCCTGGCGACCGAGTGAGACTCCATCTCAAAAAAAAGGGTGGTGGGGAAGAGGACTCATGGTCTGGCCTGCCCACAGGGCATGCCCTCTCTAGCTGAAGAACCCCTGACCAGTTCCTGAAGTAAGTGAGATAGTGAAAGCTGCCCTCACCAGAACCAAAGCTTGTCCATGCAACAGGCATTGAAAGACCTCAACCCCTAGGTCATTATGCTCTAACCTGTCCCCTACTATTAGGGTTTTCCAGAGAATTAGAACCAATAAGGTGTGTGGGGCGGGGGAAAGTGGGAGAGGTTTAGTTTAAGGAATTGGCTAATGTAATTATGGAGCCTGACCAGTCCAAAATCTGTTGTGTAGGCCATAAAGCTAGAGATCAGGGAATTACGAATGCTGCAGGTGAAAGCCTCCTGCTCGAAGAATTCCTTCTTGCCTGGGGGGCGTCAGTCTTCCTTCTATTCAAGCCTTTAACTGATTAGATGACAACCACCCATATTTTGAAGGGCAATATGCTTTACTCAAAGTTCAGCAATTTAAATGTAAATAGTATTAAAAAACACTGTCACAGAAACATCCAGAATGATGTTTACTCATATATTTGGGTGTCCTGGCCCAGACAAGGTGACACGTAATATTAACCATTGCAGAGTAGATCAGCAAGACGGCTGACTGGAGATGCCTGGCGCTTGTTTCTCCCACAAGAAAGGACCAAGGCAATGAATAAACAGAGAAGAGTTGACTGGAGTGTCAGAAGGAGTGTAGTGGAGGGCAGCAGGGACATGGAGACACACCTGTGGTGACTGGAAGTCTAGGAGGCCATTGTGGAGGCACCCAGCCTCTGCAGCACCGTCTTCCCTGGCTGGATCAGATCTACCTGGAGTCGGAAAAGGTAAGCAGGAAACTCCACCAGCCCCCATTGCCACCACAAACACCCAAAGTCCCTACTACAGTAGAACCCTATTGCCCTCACAAGCTCTGAGCTCAGATTGAAGAGTTGGTGGGGATTCACACTGCTGCATTTTCCTGCATTCGAAGCATAAAGTGGGCACTCCCCACTCCTTGCACACCCTCTGTGAGCCAGGCTGCTGCAGCATGGCACCATCTTGAGACCAGAGCCACCTCTGGAGGCCAGTAGCCACCACCCCTCTCCAGCACGAGGGTTCCATATTCAGTCCACCAGCCCACACAGGTAGCTGAATGCCACAATTCCAGCTGCATGGAGCCTGGGCCCAGGATCAGCTGTTACTCTGTCCTGTTTAGCAAAGAAACCAATTCCCACCGCCAGTTGAATGAACAGTCTTCCAGTTGAGATAACAGTCTAGCAATCCTGCCAAGAGAAAACCTGCCCTGGAGCTAGCCAAACTGTTGCACACTCTCTCCCTGAACAGAACAAGCCTTCAAGCCTCCAAGCAACTCACATGCTCTTGGGCTGATGGAGTGACTACATATCTCCACCCAGGGCCCGGGAACCATCCCCACAGTGCTCAATCCCCTGCAGACAAGCCTCCAGCCTGCCCATTGTCCCTTGCCCACAATGGTAATCTAAGAAACAGATCCATGGGCTGCCCCTGGAAGATATACCCCCAGGCCAACTAAGCAGCCAGGATCCACATCCCAGGCCCTAGAAACAGCCCCATGAGCCACCCGTGGTGGGCACACCTCCAGGCCAACCAACCAGCTGTGTGCTGGCCTGAGAAGCAGCCCCACAAGCCACCCCCGGGATAAATGCCCCCAGGCCAATAAAGCAGCCATGCATCTGCATATTGAGCTTGGGAAGCAGCCGCGTGAGCCACCACCAGCAGACATGTCTCCATGCTAGCCAAGAAGCCCTGCAAACACATCCTGCACCTAAGAAGCAGCCCCATGTTTCGCCCCTGGCAAACATGCCCTTAAGCCAGCTAAGCAGCTGTGTGCCCATGTCCCAGGACTGAGAAATTGCCCCAGTGGCTTCTTCTGCCAGGTACACCTCTATGCTGGCCAAGCCATGGCATGCACCTGCTCCTGGCTAAGGTAACAGCTCTATATCCCCTAACACAGCCCCAAGTTGGCTGACCCACTGTATTCATGCACACATCTCTGGCATAAGAAATAACCCAAGCCCACCCCTGGCAAAGCCACACCACCCTCACCATAAACTGTCTCATTATAGGCTACTGGAACACTTGAAAACATCACTAGTATGGATTACAGCTAAGGAAACTACATGGAGACTATGCCCCGTGCATTCAGCTAGAACTAAAGCCAATGCACCCAACCAAACCAACACCTCAAGACCCGTTTATATGCCTAAGTCTTTCCCTACAAAATCTACTCCATAAAACCAGAAGAGATGACTCTTTCACCAGATGAGTAGAAACCAATGTAGAGAAACATCAAACATGGAAAAGCAAGAAATTATGGCATCTCCAAAGGAACACAATAATTCTCCAGTATTATTCAGGGTTATTACTCTTTCTCCTTTGGTTCTACCAATGAGTTTTATAGTTTTGCATGCTTTCATGATAGTGGTTCTTGTTATCTAATCATAAGGAGATACATGAAATGCCTGAAAATAATGCAAAATAATAGTCTTAAGGAAATTCCGTGAGAAATCAGAGAATAAAGATAAACAATTTAACAAAATCAGGCTAATTTTTGTATTTTTTTTTAATAGAGATGGGGTTTCACCATACTAGCCAGGGTGGTCTTGAACTCCTGCTTTCTGATCCACCTGCCTTGGCCTCCCAAAGTGCTGGGATTACTGGCATGAGCCACCACTGAAATATTGGATTTAAACTGCACCATAGACCAAATGGATCTAACAGACATTTACAGAACATTTCACCCAACAGCTGCAGAATACACATTTTTCAGGTAACATTCTTCAAGATTGACCATGGTAGGACAGGGACCAAATCTCAAAAATTTTTAAAAGTCAAAATCACAGCTGATCACAATGACATAAAAGTTGAAATCAATAACAAATTTCAAAGATAAACTTTGAAACTATATACATACATGGAAATTAACATGCTCCTGAATGACCAGTGGGTAAAGGATGAAATTAAGAATGAAATTTAACATTTTTTTAAGACAAATGAAAATAGAAACACAATATACCTGTAGGACACAGCAAAAGCAATATTAAGAGGCAATTTCACAGCAACAAATGCCTATGTCAAAAGACCAGAAAGACGCAACCTAACAAACAACCTAATAATGCACCTCGAGGAACTAGAAAAGCAAATATAAGCCAAATCTAAAACTGGTAGAAGAAAAGAAGTAATAAAGGTCAGAGCAGAAATAAATAAAATTGAGACTAAAAAAATACAAAACATCAATGAAATTAAAAATTGTTCTTTGAAAAGAGAAAATTGACAACCCAATAGCTAGACTAATTGAAAAAAAGAATGAATACCCAAATAAATAAAATCAGAAATGAAAAGGGAGGTATCACAATAGATACCACAGAAATACAGAGGATCGTTATTGAACACTATGAACAATTACACATCAATAAATCGGAAACTCTAAAAGAAATGAACAAATTTCTGGACACATACAATTTACCAAGATTGAACTAAGAAGTAATAAACATCCTAAACAGATCAATAACAAGTAATGAGACGGAATCAGTAATAAAAAAATATCTAAACAATGAAAAGTCCAGGACCCAGATTCTCATGTAATTCAGCAATCCCTCTACTGGGCATTTACCCAAAGGAAAGGAAATCGGCATATTGAAGAGACATCTGCACATTCATGTTTATTACAGCACTGTTCACAATAACCAAGATATGGAATCAACCTAAGTGTCCAACAACAGATGAATGGATAAAGGAAATGTAATATACATCCACAATGAAATACTATTCAGCCATGAAAAAGAATGAAATGCTGTCATTTGTGGCAACATGGATGGAAGTAGAGAACATTATGTTAAGTGAAATAAGACAGAAACAGAAAGTTAAACACCACATGTTTTCAGTCATATGTCGAAGCTAAAAAAAGGTTTATCTCATAGAAGTAAAAAGTAGAGCACTGGATACAAAAGGACAGAAATGGGGGCGGGGGAGGGACAGGAAAAGATCTGCCACAGGACACAAAATTACAGCTACATAGGAGGAATAAGTTCTAATATTCTGGACTGCAGATTCCTCGTCCAAATAAACAAAAGAATTAACATTGTTGGCCAGGTGTGGTGGCTCAAGCCTGTAATCCCAGCACTTTGGGAAGCCGAGGCAGACAGATCACCTGAGGTCAGGAGTTCAAGAGCAGCCTGGCCAACATGGTGAAACCACGTCTCTACCAAAAATACAAAAATTAGCTGGGCATGGTTGCAGGCACCTGTAATCCCAGCTACTCGGGAGGCTGAGGCAGGAGAATCACTTGAACCCGGAAGGTGGAGTTTGCAGCGAGCCGAGATCACGTCATTGCATTCCAGCCTGGGCGGCAAAAGAAAAATGCTGTCTCAAAAAAAAAAAAAAAAGAATTAACATTGTGGGATACCTGCTAAGTGCCAGGCATAACTGCATAAATTATTTAATTGAATCTTCATAACAAGCAGTTGTGTAATGGGTAAATATTTAACCAGGGAGGACTGGTTCAAGATGCTAACATGGATGTAACCGAAATTGCAGAATGGGACATGGAGTCCCAGAATGACACTCACCATTCACACTCTGATCCTTCCCTCCCTTCCTTCTGTCCTTCCGTCCTTCTGTCCTCCCTCCCTCCCTTCCTTCCTTCCTTCCTTTGCCGAAGTCTCACTCTGTTGCCCAGGTTGCAGTGCAGTGGTATGATCTCAGCTCACTGCAATCTTCACCTCCCAGGTTCAAGCAATTTGTGGACCTCAGCCTCCTGAGTAGCTGAGATTACAGGCATGTGCCACCACACCAGGCTAATTTTTGTATTTTTAGTTAAGGTGGCCAGGCTGGTCTCAAATTCCTGACCTCAGGTGCTCCACCTGCCTTGGTCTCCCAAAGTTCTGGGATTATAGGTGTTAGCCACAGCGCCTGGCTTGATTACTTCTTTCTGATGAAGGGTGGCAGTTTGGTGTGGGATACAAATCCAGTATCCACTTTCCCCATAAGCTCCTCTACTGAATTTATAACATTCTTTGCTAATGTGTGCTGTGAAATATATACAAGAAAGTATGATTGGCATTAAATCACTGGTTTCTATTTCCACCTCTCCTATTCCTCCACTCCAGGACATGTGGGAGGGACGAGGGGAAGAGTTGGTATCTGGGCGATGAGGGGTAGGTAAGGGAGGGAAGTAATGCACCAGAAGTTGAGACACCTAATCTGAATTTGAATATTGGTGGATGGAAGTGATGTTGGATATATGGAAGTGAAATGAGATGGCTTAGGGCTGGTCATGCCCATGAAGGTTAGGGGTTTGGTGTTAGGATTAGCTTGCTGCTCCAAGGAAACCCTGATTTATAGCCTTTGCCAATTTCTAAGATACAAATACCTCCACCATGGCTATCTTTAAGCCATTTAACCAACATTTGAACAAGCTGGGAAGAGATACACATGAGTGACTTTGAAGAGCCAGTGACAGAGTAAGCTGCTTCTTTACACAGCAGAAGGAAGAAACCAAAGCCTAAAGAGATGAAAGAACTTGCCTGAGAACATACAAGCTTTCTAAAGCATAGTGGTTCACATCGTTTGGGAGGATTAAATGAAATAATCAGGCAAAAGGGCAATACTTGGCACAAACCAGGTGCTCCATAAATGCTACCTTATTATCATTGTTATTATTGCCTTTTGCCACTATACCTAGGATGCCTTTCAACTCTAACTTGATATGAGGTCTATTTCTAGGAAGTGCCTTATTTAGAAGTGCATTGGTGTATAGTGTGCTGCAAGAATATATAATTTGTTTCTAAAGCCATTATTTTACATCAGTATCCCAGAGTTGGAAAGATCATGCTCTTCTGCATTTATGTCTTAATTCATCTAATCATTCCCATGAGACTATGAATGAGGCCAACTTTAGAAACTAATGTAACTGTTCAAAGAAATTTAGGAAGGCTTTGACTAGAAATTCTTCTTCTAGGACTCTATTCCATAAAATATTCTCTTTAGGCAGTAATACCAGTGATGGCAAAAATTTGGAAACACCCAAAAGCATACAAATCAAAAAAATCGTTATATAGATTATTATACATCTATAAAAATAGACTATTATACAGCTATTAAAAAGAACAAGGCACTTGTCTATACATACTGACATGGAACTATCAAGGTAAATCTGATAATATTTTGGATAAACTCGGTCACATTAAAAAAAAAAAAAGAAAAAATCTATGTATAAATTAACTGTATGTAAACAATGGAAAAAGGTCCAGACAGCTGTATGACTATGTACAAACTATGAATGATAGTTTATTTGGAGGGAAGAAATAAAATGGGAATGAATGATAAGCAATTTTGATTTTTAACTGTATATATTTCTTTATGTTCTGTTTTTTATGGTGAGCCTGTAATTGTGCATTCCTCTTATAATTTTAAATAAAATGCTTTTTAAAGAGACTCTGTGATGTGATTAGATATGTAGTTATATAGCCTTAACATACATGATTCAAGGTTTTGAATAGCAGACTTTGGAAGGGGTTAGCAAGTGTCAGAAAAAGAGATTGAAAGAAGAAAAGACTGTATATTGACATAGTATCTCCTCTGTCAGGTCTCTTAGCGGTTCTCTTTTCAAATAATTTTTCTCCACTGGCTAAACTTGAGTTATTGAATATAAATTGTCCTTTATTCTATGGCTAATTGGAAAGACCAGTAGCTCTTTGAGTAGACTATATTAAAATTAACCTTGAATCCCATATATAAGCCAAGGCTCAGGTCCTAGTTTGTCAATACTTACTGAGCCACTTAGCTCGATTGGTGAAATCTGGGGTCAGCACAAAGTAAATTTCAAATTGTTAACCTCTTATTCTTCAGGGATGTGCATGTGTGTGTGTATGTGTGTGTGTGTGCATGTGTGTGTGTGTGTATGTCTGTGTATGTACGTATGAGACTGTGCATATGTTGGAATAGGGGACCTTTTGGTGACTTGGGCCAAGTATAAAAAGGCACCCCTCTAAGATTTTTTTTCATATCTTCTACAAAGTAACAATTAGCTTGAGCTGACCAATTCTTCTTTTAAGGGTAAGAATCATCAATAACTTAGCATAAATTAATTTAGTTAGGCAACTGTTTTTCTTTTTTCCTGACAACTAAGATGTAGAGAATAAGAAAACTAATAAGGGAGAAGGGAGAATAATTTGTAGTATGGGCACTAAATTTTACGTGGGGGCAGATTTCTAGAGAAGCATGTGAGAAAAAGGGAAGCCTTTGAATCTGGGCTTTGTCATTGGCCAAATTTTGCTTCCTAGGACAAACTTTTTTTTTTTTAGGTCAGATGGGTAATGTGCTGACGTCATAACAAGGTTAAAGGGTGACATATCTCACACAAGGGTGTGAACACCCAATCATCATGCTCATGAACTACAAAAGGATCAGGACAAACTTTTTAACCTCTCAGATGCCAAATTTTCTCAACCATAATATAGGGATTGTGTAATTGCAGGACTGTTGTAAAGACATATACATAGAAGCACTTAGCATAAAGACTAGTACACAGTGACCGTGCAATAGATTGTGGTTATAATTTGTTTAGAAAGAAAGGGTAACGAAGAAGACTTGAAAGAAACTCTATGAATTGAAATCCGTTTAAATAACTGTCAGTAAATAAATAACCTTTACTTTAAACACCTACGGTTTGTAGGATCACTCAGGTGTCAAAAGTTTGAGCCAGCCACTTTCTGGAAATGGGTTGCTTACTAATAGGCATATCAGGAGCTGAGGGGAACAGAAAGGGATGTAGAAAGAAGCCAAAGGAAAACATTATTCCACAGGGACAGAGGGGAGCTATGATGCCTGTTTCTCAAATGTATTCCTGTGGGCAAGACAACAGAGGAGAATATGTGTAATGGCCATCCCCATTCTCTTTAAACTCAGCAGACAATGCCGGTGGGCATGCTAGGAAAGTCGGTCCCCCATGCCATCTTTCTAGAGCAAGAACCTGGCACGTTAATGCCTACTGTGCCTCACCCATAAATAGCAATGATGCTACAAATAACAAATTAGATGAGGGAAGCCAGGCCGCTGATGGAACTCTCAATTTAAATAGAGGGCATTTACACTGAGAATGGAATTTGAGAAAGGCAGAGCCAACCGAAAGCAGGGAGAGAGATTAGTTTCTGTCATCAGTCATCGCTGACACTGGGCATTTCTGAGATTGTTGTGATGGTCAAGAAAAAAGCCTTGGAGAAAATGAATCTTTCAGAAAGATATGAGGTCACTTCATCTGGAAGACAGAGGAGGGGTTTGAAGAAGGAGGAGAATAGACTGGAGTGAAGGGAGAGAAAGGTTACTTGAAGAGGATTTTGAACTGACTGAAGCAAGGTGAGGAAGAAAAGTGAGTTTGCAATAATTGATATACAACTTGACACTGGTAAAGGTGGTGGTGGTAATGCTGAGGACAACGATTACAAAGATTATAACATTAAACTACCCTTACAGTTTATACATTACTTCCACACTTATTCTTTCACTTAATTCTCCCTGTGATGCCTTGGGGGGACAAAAGATGGTAAACAAATCATCAGAATTCACAGACTGAATTCATTTGAAAAGCTGTCAATATTACAACTGAGGATTCAGATGCTATGTTTCTAAATTATTTCAGACTCATCACAACTTTAAATGTGTTCTTAAGTGTCTGGCAAATCAAAGATTTTGCTATTAAACAAATTAACTATCTGCTTTTCTAGGACTATGAATTAACCATCACAAAAAGTGTCTTCTTATCGATCAGGAAGAACCTTCACATTCAGCATAGCAATGGTGAAAAATCCAAACTACTCAAAAATAGTCATTCAACCTACGTAAACTTTCTGTACACATTGAAAAATTTTCCCCTCTAGTAAATATTATTGTAAAATACTTGAAAATCTAAATTGAAATAATTTCTATAAGAGCAGAGATAAAGGATTAAAAAAAAGGCAAGGACAACTGCAAGTAAAAGCATTGTGGAGTCAGCAAATATTACGTGTAACCTCACATTAATTCTCAGAAGGAATTTAATGCAATTTCCTCCATTCTAACTCAAAAATTAATTTCTGTATATTGTCCTTGAGATTTGGATTGGGAATGAAAAAGAGAAAACTATTGAAAGTATGAAGATTTGACATGAATTAATCAGCTAAGAGTTCAGACACTGGGGACTGAAGATGAAACTTTATAGTTTAGAAACCCAAGGGCAGTACTTTTCTTATGAGTGTACTCACATCAAAAAAAAAAAAATCTCTACTAATATGTATATTTCATTTACAACATTCAAGTGAGGAGGAACTCCTTATAGCATTCCAAAAAGACGGTACCAAGAGATTAAACAATTTATAGAAAAGCCAAGGAGTAGTCCACGCTAGAACAAGATATCCCCAATCCCGGCATTATCTGTCCTCTACCCATTCATGTGAAAGCCTATGGAGGATGAGACATTTCAGCCTTAAAGACTCAGAGAAAGAAAGTTGTCGTTGTGCATAGGGTTTTGGCACTCAGAAAGAAACCCTGAAGACTTTAGCCATTGCTATGTTATTCCAGGAGTGATGGTGGTTGAACAACCCTATGATCATCTCCATCCACTGCTGACAGCCTGTTGAAGCGCGCAGTCTGTCTGAAAGAATTCAGTCCAGATGATAAAAGTGTGAGGTTTGCATTTAGGTTCATCTGCCTTGTTCTTCCCCAGCAAAGATGAAAACAAGTACTATACGGGGCTAACATTCAGTTTAGCCTGCATGCCTCTGTGCAGTAGAGCTTAATTTGTAAAAGTTGCCTATTCCAGATATATAGAGTGTCTGTGCCTTTTCCAGAGAATAATCTAAAAAAAGTGTGAGCAAATGAACCTATAGAATCTGCCAGCCTTCATCATGTTCAAGCCCTAGTCGACTTACGAAACAGCCTAAAACACCACATGCTATGTCTAGGGACTGGATTCCAGATCTCATAGAGATGAGCAAACTTTTCATTTTTGTCATACAAAATCAAGTTGGTGTATTTGATGTAAAAGGGAAGCCAGGGATAATTCACTCTGTGCTAGACTTTAAGGCCCTTGAGGACATGGTGATTTAGTTTCTCTCCACATTTCTCTAAGACTCTCGTATTGCTTGGTCTGTGGAAGACAGTCTTTTTATGTGTTCAGTCAACAATTATTACATACCTCCTGTGTGGGTAACCAGCATGGAAAATAAAGTATAAGAAACAGTCTTTGGCAAAGAATTGGAAAGTCTGAACTTACAGGAAACAGCTAAAAGCATGAGCAATGTATAACATTACACCAGGAAACTAAGCATGCACCTAAATGTCAAGGGAGGGTCAGCATGACTGAGACTGGAAACCTAAGAGAGAAGTTGCTTGCTCTATTCTTTGGAGCTTTCCAAATATACCATTCGCTCATTCTTCCTATTAGTGGAAAACCCCAAATAAAACATAATTTTTCACACTTAAAGATGTGATTTCCCACTTCCGGGATGATGGAGTAGGTGTACTTTCCCTATTCCTCTCACTAAGTACAACCAAAACCCCCAGACATTATGTATATAACAAACCTAAGAAGAATCTGAAAGGTGGTGAGAAGATGTTGGATTGAGTAGGGACCTCAAGATCTAAGGATCAATACGGTGGTGAGTGCCCTGAGTTTTCTTTTTGCTCACTTTTCCCAGACTTGGAACTAAGGAAACCAGCAACCCAGAAACACCAGTGGGCACAGATGAAAAATGTTCCAACGAAAGTCTGCTCTCTAGCCAAAGGACCAAGAAAAGGGCACTCAAGCAAAGAGAATGTTTAGACAATAACTGCTCTTCTCCAGCCAAACACCAAAGAAAGCACTGTGGCTCTGTCCACACCCACCAGCAAAGGCCAATAGAGACCCTACATTTCCAGCCTGACGAAGCTGTAATGAGGCACCCCCACACTTTTGTTGAGGTGGTGTCAGAAAAGGCAATGTGGGGAGCCACGACTTTGATCCCCACCAGCTGGTAACAAAACCTCGTGATAGAGCCCCGTCTTGTAAGATGTAACCTCATGTACCCTAGGTTAAAAAGTACACAGGGGCTGGACACAGTGGCTCACGCCTGTAATCCCAGCATCTGGGAGGCCAAGCTGGGCGGATCACTAGAGGTCCGGAGTTCGAGACCAGCCTGGCCAACATGGTGAAACCCCATCTCTACTAAAAATACAAAAATTAGCCCGGCCTGGTGGCAGGTGAATGTAATCCCAGCTCCTCGGGAGGCTGAGGCAGGGGAATTGCTTGAATCTGGAAGGCGGAGGCTGAAGTGAGCCAAGATTGCACCACTAACGCCAGCTTGGGCAACAAGAACAAAACTCGGTCTCAAAAAAAAAGTACACAGGATCTCTCTGCATTATTTCTTACCATTGCATATGAAACTATAACTATCTTAAAATAAAAAGTTTAATTAAAAAAAGTAAAAGAATTGAGGCATTTGTGACCATTGAAGTGCCTCTCCTGGGAGAGAACATTTCATTCCAGGGTAATCCACGTAGTAATCTAAAAGTTAGGAATGCATAGTCATTTCCTGTGGCTGCTCTAACAAATGACCACAAATTTAGTAACTTGAAACAACAAAATTTTTTTTCTAGAATAGTTTTGGAGGCCCGAAGCCTAAAATCAGTATCACTAGGTAGAAATCAGGGTGTCCAGCTTCTGGCGGCTGTGACATTCTTTGGCTTGCGGCCACGTCACTCCAATCATCAAGCCTCTTCCTGCTTCATCTGTATATTTCCTTCTCGCCTGCGTGTTTGTGAATTCTCCCTCTGCCCCTCTCTTATAAAGATACTTGTGAGAGCCTTTGGGACCCACATGGTAATCCAGAATAATCTCCCTTTCTCAAATTCCTTAATTTAATCATGGCTATAAAGGCTCGATTTCCAAATAAGATTTTCTAATGTTCTAGAACATTTACAGGTTCTAGAAATTAGGACCTGATAACTTTGGGCAGTCACTATTCTGCCTACCGCAGTGTGCTAAGGAGTCTATTGTGTAAATGTGGTGTAATTTATTTAATAACTCTATACTTGGGGTGTTTTGTTTTCTTTACCATAAACATGAAACAAGGGTACTTTTGCATTAACAAATAGTTTTGGGATATCTGTGCTGGGTCAGCTTCTCTTTTAGGCACTCGGGATAAAGCAGTGAAGAAAACAGACAAAGATCTCTCCAGTATGGAGATTATTGTTTAGTGGGAGAGGGCAGACACAGACAATAAATAAATCAGTAAAATATGTTGAATATTAGTTAGTGATCATTGCCATGCAGAAAAATGAAGCAAGGAAGGAGGATACGAAATACAAGGGATTTGAATGTTGCAATTTTATTTTTATTTTTTGAAATGGGGTGGCACTCTGTTGTCCAAGCTCAAGTGCAGTGGTGTGATCATGGCTCACTGCAGCCTCTAACTGCTAGGCTCAAGGGATCCTCCCACATCAGCTTCCCAAGTAGCTGGCACTACAGGTTCATGCCAGCACACCCAGCTAATTTTTGTTTTCTTTTGTTTTGGTAGAGATAGGGTCTCCCTATGTTGCCTAGGCTGGTCTCAAACTCCCTGGGCTCAAGAAATCCTCCCACCTTGGCCTCCCAAAGTGTTGGGATTACAGGTGTGAGCTGCCATACCCAACCTGTGTTGGGGGATCAGGAAGACCACAGTGAAAGGGTGACAATAAGAAAGACCTCAGTGGGATGAGAGATCAAACTCTCTTTGTTTATCTGGAGGCAGAGCAGTGTGGACAGAGCAGTTTCAAGTGCCAAGGACAAAAGAACAGCACAGAGTCTGGGCACCTGAACAGAGTGAGGGGAAGAGTAGCAGAGACTTAGATCTCTTAGAACCCTTCTCTGCTTATTTTTAGATGGGATTAATACAAGGATTACTAATTTATGAGTGTTTCCTTTCTGTACCTCCACAATAGTTTTGGTCTCTCCTCCTCCTCTACCTTTGGAAAAAGACACATTCTTGGTCCAAAGCAGGAGAGCCTGGATTGGAAAAGGAGGAATATTTTGGTAGAGAATGTTTGAGGATCACAGCTACAATGTACAGGGGTAGTGACTTGTGGGAGAGGATGAAAAGGGACTTAATATGGTATGTAATTCTGTGAGCCCATCTGATATGCTTTGGACTTGTGTCCCCACCCAAATCTCACAATGAATTGGAGGAGGGGCCTCGTGGGAGGTGATTGGATCACAGGGGTGGGCTTCTGCCTGGCTGTTCTCACTACAGTGAGTTCTCACAAGAGCTGATGGTTTAACAGTGTGTGACACTCCCCCACTTTCTCCTTCTTTCTCTCCTGCCACCATGTGAGGAAGGTGCTTGCATCCCCCTTGCCTTCTGCCATGGTTGTAAGTTTCCTGAGGCCTTCCAGTCATGCTTTCCATGACTTCTGCAGAACTGTTAAATCTCTTTCCTTCATAAATTAGCCAATTTCAGGTAGTTTTTTATAGCAGTGTGAGAGCAAACTAATACACCATTTTTTCCATGGGAAAGTGCTTGAGTTATTCTGAAATTACTTTGAACTATGAATTTGCTTCCAGTTACATGAACTGTATATTCTCAGACACCATTTGGGGACTGAGCTTCATGAGTCATGGTGTTTGTTCAAGATAAATTCTGACAAGCAAAATTGCTGAGCCAAAAGGAATACTTTCCATTTTGATACAGAGTATCAGATTTCCCCCACTCCCCAGCAAGGTTGTGTCATATTACATGCCCAGCAACAACTTGCTCCCCACAAGCTCAGACCACTGAGCATTAACCCTCTTTTTATCTTTGTTTGTTATGGGAAAAATGATTTCTCAACAATATATGATAAATCTGCATCTTGGCAACATGAGGGCAAAGGCCTTTTTCTATACTTGTTTGCCATTTGTATTTCCTCTTTGGTGAATTGTCTGCTCATATCCTTTGCCTTTTTTCTATTAGAATATGCATCTTTCCTTATTGGAATTGCTAGAGCCATTTATATTTTCAGGATATTTCACATTTGTCTGTAAAATGCCACAAGTAGGCTTCCCAGTATATTGTCAGGGGTTCTTGGATGTATGCAACAGAAAGTAACTGGCTCATTCCAGCAGAAAATGAATGTATTGCAAAGGTATTTGGTAGATCACAGAATCACTGGAAAAGCTAGAATTCTAGACTTTGAAAATAGAGCAGCACCAAAGGAAGAAGGGCCAACCAGCAAGCCCAAACCACACTGTAGCCACTGTCTGACGAGGACCCTGCAAATACTGACACTGGACGCTGAAAGACACTCCTGGTACCTCTGCCCACCTGGTCTTTGAGATTTGATGCTGAAGCCATGAAAGTGGACTCTCCTCTGTCTTGATTCAAAGTCCTGGGCCAGAATGTCTGATTGGTGGAGCCTCCATCACAGTCTGCATCCCCGTTGCAGGGAGCAGGAGCACACAGACAATCTATCAGAACTGTTCATTTCCAGCATTGGAGAGTGGACCTTGCTCTTCATCCAGAGTCTCAGAGTGGAGAACCCCCTCATATGTAAAAGGTGAAGCAGAGGCAAGACAGAAACTGACAGAGGCTGAGAGCCCTATACTCAGCTTATTTAAATTTAAATTTTGTTTACAGTGCTTTTAGCTTCACAGAGAATTACATTTTCTGGGTGAATATAATATGAAAATATTTCCTTTCTGATTTCTGATCTTAACAACTCTGCCATCCCTGAACCCTCTCCCACCTTCCTGAATTTTCCCAGTTGAACCAAGTAGGCCTACATTTTTTCTTTTTAAGAATACTCTCGGATGTGAGGGCGATCTGGCTGCGACATCTGTCACCCCATTGATCGCCAGGGTTGATTCGGCTGATCTGGCTGGCTAGGCGGGTGTCCCCTTCCTCCCTCTCCGCTCCATGTGCGTCCCTCCCGAAGCTGCACGCTAGGTCGAAGAGAACGACCATCCCCGATAGAGGAGGACCGGTCTTCGGTCAAGGGTATACGAGTAGCTGCGCTCCCCTGCTAGAACCTCCAAACAAGCTCTCAAGGTCCATTTGTCTTTTCTTTCACAGTCATGCAATTTCCCCAGGACCTGAGACCATCTAGGATAAAGACTACATTTCCCAGCCTCCTTTGCAACTACGTGTAGCTCTCGACTAGAAGATGGCCAATGGTATGTGAGCAGAATGTCAAGTGGGAGGGGCTTTTAAGGCTCTCCTTTAAGAGACTCGCTGTGTGCTCTTTGTTTTCTTTGGCCCTTCCTACATGGCACAGCCTGGAAAACAGATACTACCATCTTGAACCATGAGGATGAAGCCTCCTGTGCAAGAGCAGCACACAAAAGGAATCCTGGGTTCTTGACAGTGTGGACTGCTTTACTAGCCCTGGACAGCTCCTTTGACTTTTTAATTTCTTGAGCTACAATCTATACACACTTTTTATATACAATAAACCCCTGCATCCATTTAAAGTGTACAATTTGATTTGTTCTGGCAGTTGTGTACAACTATGCAACTACCGACACAACCGAAGTTCAGAACATTTCTACTACTCCCAAAAGATTTCCATGCCCTTTTGCAGTTCATCCTCAAACCTCCACCCAGAATGAGGCAATTGCTGACCCACTTTCTGTCACAGACTATTTCTCATTTTCTAGAACTTTCTATAAATGGAATCACATGCTACACACTCTTCTGTGTCTAGTTGCTTTCATTCAGTATAACTATTTTGAGATTCAGCCATGCGGTTCCATAAATAGTTCATTCTTTTTTATAACTGAGTTGTATTCTGTTGTATGGATGTGCCACACTTTGTTTAATCTACTTGTCAGTGAACATTTGGGTTGTTTACTGTTTGGGGCTATTGTGTACACAAATGTGAACATTTACGTACAGTCTTTGTGTACATGTATGTTTCATTTCTCTGGGAGAATACCTGGGAGTGGAACGGACTGGTTGTATGGTAGGTTTATGTTTAACAATATGGTAAACAGCCAGTTTTTCAAAGTGAGTGTATCATTTTACATCCCAACGAGCAACAAATAGCAGTGCCGTTTGCTCCAGATCTTCCCCATACCTGGTATTGTCAGTCTTCTGAATTTTAGACATTCTAATGGGTTCTCAGTAGGCTACCTGGATTTTTATATGAGTAAAAAATTAACTTTTAAGTTGTCCTTAAGCCACATTATTTTGGATTTGCTATCACTCTCAGCCAAAGCTTATTCTATTGAATACAGAAAGCAAGGAATGAAGGAGGAAGACCAGCTAGGACACTCCTGTAGTTGAGACAAGAAATGATGGTAGATTGGAGTAGGGGAGGGCAGTGGAGAGAGAGAAAAATGAATGGTTCATTCGTCCATTTTACATTGCTATAAAGGAACACCCACGACTGGGTAATTTATGAAGAAAAGAGGTTTATTTGGCTCATGGTTCTGCAAGCTGTACGAGAAGTATAGTTCCAGCACCTGCTCCTGATGAGGCCTCAGCAAGTTTCCACTCTTGGGAGGCGAAGGGGAACAGGCATGTCACATGGTGAGAGAGGGAGTGACAGCAGGAGAAGGAGGTGCCAGGCTCTTTAAACAACCAGCTCTTACATGAACTAATAGAGTGAGAACTGACTTATCACCAAGGGAAGGTCACCAAGCCGTTCATGAGGGGCCCACTCCCATGACCCAAACACCTCCCACTAGGCCCCACCTCCACCATTGGGGATCACATTTCGACATGAGATTTGGAGGGGACAAATGTCCAAACCATAGCAGGTGGATTGGTGAGACATTTAGGAGACAATGGATGTAGGATTCAATAATAAATTAGCTATGGAGGGTTAAGAAAATCATTCAGGTTATATAGTAGAGGAGCAGACCTCAGAACCAGGCCTATTTCATGCCAGAGAATACTCCCAACTACTGCTCTCTTTCTCTCCCATGTGCCAAAGTCACATGGAGGAGAACTGGCATTGGGGGCAGCTTCACCTCTGGCAAACTTACAGTTTTGCTGGTTTGGTTGTTTGTACCTTTGTTCTGTTGTGGAAGAGGGAGTTTTAGGCAGTAGGAAAGAGGATGTACAAATGATGATGTTGGCATCCATGGGGTATTTTTGTAATATTATTACATTTTTGTTAATACTAATGAATTATTATTATTATTGATTTCTGTGTATACCTTATTTTAACTTCAAATCCAAGGGGAAAAAAATTAAAGGGCTTAGATTAGAATGGGCCCATAAAGCCAAGAACTAGACTAAGAGCTTTAGGTGAATGATCTTTTATTTCGTCCTCACAATAATCCTGTGGGAGTTTTTTTTGCATTTTACTGGTAAAGAAACTAAGACTCAGAGAGGTTAAGTAACTTATCCAAGGTCAAACAGCTTATAAGGAGTGACACGTTTTGGAACATTTCCAAATATATACACGTATATGTATATACACGTATATGTATATACGTACATATATATGTATATATACACACATATTCTGTATACACACACACACACATACACACACACACACACACACACACACACACACACACACACACATATTCTGTTTTTCTGGAGTACCCTGCATAATACAAATTCCAAATTATAACCACCTCTTTGAGTCACATTTTTCTGTGGACTCATGTGGATATAGATGAATAAAAATCTGTCTTTTCTCTTGCTAATCTCTTTTTTCAGTTTAGCTCACAGCTTAATTCATGTGTCAATCTGGCTAACGTTGAATGGATTTATTATAAGGTTTGAAAATGAGTTTTAACATCGATAGCATTTCAACACTAAACTAGAGTTTGGTGTTCTCTCTCTTAAAATGATAAAGTTTCTTAGATTACCGGTCAGCTCTTAATAGGAAATTATGAAAGTTTGTTTTTTCTTTTATTTTTTGAGTAATCTACTGAGGAAACAAAGATTCTCTGTCTTATCAGAATAATTTCCTATACTTTATGTTATCTTTTTTATGTATTTGATTACTTAAGAGAACCAAATCTATTTCTCCAAATGACCTGTGATTCTACTTCAAGTGTTTGAAATTTTTGACATTTTTGACAACTTCCCAAATAAAATTCTAAATGAATTCTTCTTGACTTCAAACTGATTTTGAGATAAGACAGCTTCTGAAAAATCTGAAAGAATTTGTTCTCTTGCCTTGTAAAAAGAGAGCTGTTAAACAAATTAGGTTATTTGACATTCTAAATTGCCTATGAAACGTTGTCAAATAAAAAGAGATTGTTAACTGTCTCTATGTTATATTTGTATGGGTATATGTTATTAATATAAATAGTTCAGAAATTATATGATGTTCCTAGAAATCTGTCACTGTGGGCCAGGTGTGGTGGTTCACACCTGGAATCCCAGCACTTTGGGAGGCCAAGGCAGGAGGATCAACTGAGGTCAGGAGTTTGAGACCAGCCTGGCCAACATGGTGAAACCCCATCTCTACTAAAAATACAAAATTTAGCCGGGCATAGTGGCAGACGCCTGTAATCTCAGCTACTCAGGAGGCTGAGGCAGGAGAATCACTTGAACCCAGGAGGCAGAGATTGCAGTGAACCAAGATTGTGCCTCTACACTCCAGCCTTGGCAACAAGAGGGAAACTCCATCTCAAAAAATAAAAAAGGAAAGAAATCTTTCAATGTTTTTGCTGTCCATTGCTGTCTGTGATATCTCCTGGCAAATATTATCAGTCATAATTCCAGTTATTGTCTTTAAATGTTATATTAATATGTCACAGAGACAGTGAAATTTTTATATCAATTACTTTATAATGAATTCTCATCAGACCTTCAACCACAGCCATTTTAAGTCTTTCATCATCCACACATAGTTCCTGTTTTACTCTGATGCCTCCTTGAATGCTTTTACAATCAGCAACAGGCCAAAGTGCTTCATATTTAACAAAAGGGTCTATCTCAAGACCCACAGAAAGTGATATGACAAATACTCAGAAGTACAGGTTTCCGATGACATCACCTAAGCAACTTTATGACTATACCGCTAGACTGAGTAAAGATTTCCAGAACTAATAAAGGAGCTATGGGTTCATAAAACTGCTAAGATCAAGCAGAACAAAAATGAATTGCATTGGACTGAATGAACTGATGAAGAGTTAAAATTTTTACAGCCTTTTTGTTTGGAATATTGTTAATTCTTTAACGTCCTATTTTCTGGGGATATAAGGAACCCCTTTCCCTTTTCTCTTAAACTATCTATAACTTACAGCAATTTAGTAGATTATATGTCTGTAAACAAAAATTAAATATTCATCTTTTCTCTCTATAAACCCTCCAGAATTCAGAAACTCTTATTGAGTATTCTTATTTTCATGGCAATATAACTATTTGCATAAGTTTAATAAAAATCTGTTCTCCTTGAAACGAAATAATTGGAAACATTGATTATATTATGAAGGTTTTGACTAAATTATCATATTTGAGAATGATGTGCCTTGAATCAGATATGACCAATATTTTAACAAACTAAGTTTGGTTTAATGGAGTCAATGCTTTAAAAAGCCCTCTTGGAAATATGTACTTGGTTCCTGGACTACAGGGTTCCCAGCCTCACAGAGGAGTAATAAAGGTCACTTTCATAGCAGTCTCCGGCAACAGTGTTTTTTGAAGACCTCAATAAGATAGGAATTCACCCAAATCTACAGGGACAGCAAGTGAAGTCTGATAGCAAGCTCTTGGTTTGACTTCTTGCCTCAAAGGTTTTTAAAGGTCCAATCTCAGGTTCATTATAAAAGTTACAATAAAGCACATTTTAAAAAGTTTGTATGGTCAAATACCATTTTTGCCGTACTTACACAAATAAATGATCAGGACATATTTAATGAGATGACTTATTTTATAAACAAGGGCAGTCTTACTTTGATTATCTTTGATCAAAATGGGAATAATTGTAGAGAGAAATTTTATGTGCAGTGGAAAACTATGACTCACCCTGTGGGTTATCAGATTCCAGTCCTTTTCATTGTCTTGGAGCTGTTTTTATCTCTATGTAAATTGGATTCTGCCCTTGTACACATTTTTTCAGTAATTAATGTTTCCAATTTTTCTCCCACCTTCCTGACTTGAGAGCTAAAACTACCCTTTTCCCAAAGCCCTGGAAGTTGAAGCTGGATGCATTGATATAACTTCAAAGGATTTATCACAACAGTTTGGGCCAGTGAGAAAGTTCACTAGAGCACCTCATCTTCCATGCTGTGCTCCAGGAAATGACCATGACTGTAAAATTGCCACTGTCATCCTCACTTCATCAATCAAAGACACCTTGGGCCCAATGTCTAAAAACTTTCTTGACCAGCTACATTCTAGACTAAAAGAAAAAAAGAAAAAAAAAATGAGCTCATTGTCTGCTTCAACCATTAATCTTTGTTTTTGTTTTGTCTCCATAGAAATGCCCTTTATTAAATACCTGATTGTTTGCAACACATAAAGCCCTAACTCCAGTAGGTGCACTACTCCCACCTGCACCACTGCCTCCTGAAATGAGGTACAACTGTTTAATCTTCTCCAGAATTGGGAGATTTGTTAAATGGAATATGGGGCAATCAAATAATTCAGCTCCTTATCTGCGACATTTCTATAGAAGTTTCAAATGGGAGAAATGAAGAGAACCAGAATATACCACTATAGAGAGGACTTTTTTCTGAACATTTCTGATCTGCCTAAAGGCAGAGCCTCCCAAAGAAATTCAACAGCCATAAAATCCCCTCTATGGGAGTTTCACAACCCAGGAAGATAGATTCCTATCACTGGAGATGAAAAGTTGGCATCGGGATAAACCTATACTGCCACTGTATCAAAGAAACACCTGAGACTGGGTAATTTATAAAGAAAAAAGATCTGATTGGCTCATGGTTCCACAGGCTGTACAGGAAGCACAACGCTAGCATCTGCTCAGCTTCTGATGGGGCCTCAGAAGCCTTTCAATCATGGTAAAAAACAAAGAGAGAGCAAGGCACTCCACATGGCTGGTGCAGGAGAAAAAGAGAGAGAGGGGTGAGTTGCTACACACTTTTAAACAACCAAATCTGTGGGAACTCCATCATGAGAACAGCACCAAAGGGGTAAATGCACCCCCATGATCCAATCACCTCCCACCAGGCCCCACCTCCAACACCGAGGATTACAACTGGACATGAGATTTGGGCGGGGACACAAATCCAAACTGTATCAGCCTCAAAACTCATATTTCCCACTTATATTTCTGAGTCCATCTATCTTTCCTAAGAATTTATCTTTCCCAAAAGTCATTTGTTTCCCCATAAGTGTCCTCTCCCTCTATTCCCCTATTATGATAGTATAAGACCCCAAATTCTAACTGCCTTTTAAGTCCCATTTTTGTTTCTTTTCTTTTCTTTTCTTTTCTTTTTTTAAGATGGAGTTTTGCTCTTGTTGCCCAGGCTGGAGTGCAATGGTGCGATCTGGGCTCACTGCAACCTCTGCCTCTTGAGTGCAAGTGATTCTCCTGCCTCAGCCTCCTGAATAGCTGGGATTACAGGCATGCACCAACACCACTCCCGGCTAATTTTGTATTTTTAATAGAGACAGGGTTTCTCCACGTTGGTCAGACTGGTCTTGAACTCCCGACCTCAGGTGATCTGCCTGCCTCAGCCTCCCAAAGTGCTGGGATTACAGGTGTGAACCACTGCACCTGGCCTAAGTCACATTTTTCTGTGAGCTTCATGTACATAAAAGAAAAAAACTCTTCCTAATCTGTCTTTTGTCATCTTGACGAAAAGGCCAAACTTTGTAAAATATTTCAAGAGATTTATTCTAAGCCAAATGTGAGGATCATGACCAGTGGCAACCCCAAGAAGTCCTGAGAACGAGTACCTAAGGAGACTGAGTTACAGCTCAGTTTTGGAAAATGCTACAGGCAGACATCAATCAATACAGGTAAGGTGTACATTGGTCCGATCCAGAAAGGCGGGAAAACTTGAAGTCGGGATAGGGGGTGCTTCCAGGTCATAGGTAGATTCAGAGATTTTCTGATTGGCAGTTGGTTGAAAGAGTTATTATTTAAAGACCTGGAATCAACAGAAAGGAGTGTCAGGGTTAAGATAAAGGATTGTGGAGTCTAAGATTCTTATCATGTAGAAGAAGTCTCATAAGTAGCTGCCCTTAGAGGACATAGATGACAGACAAATGATTTCTATTCAGACCCTTAAAACTGCTAGATTCTCACCCAATCTCTTGAGAGTCAGAAAAAGACCTGGAAAGGGAAGAGGATTCTCTAGAGAATGTAAATTTCCCCCACAAGAGACAATTT